>CAUYPK010013956.1:0-72379 GCA_963574355.1 Loris lydekkerianus
CCTTCCTTCCTTCCTTCCTTCCTTCCTTCCTTCCTTCCTTCCTTCCTTCCTTCCTTCCTTCCTTCCTCTCTCTCTCTCTCTCTTTCTTTCTTTCTTTATTTTTGAGATGGAGTCTCCCTTTGTTCCCTTGGTAGAGTGCTATGGCATAACAGCTCGCAGCAACCTCAAACTCTTGGGCTCAAGCAATTCTTTTGCCTCAGCCTCCCTATAGCTGGGACTACAGGTGCCTGCCACAACACCCAGCTATTTTTAGAGATGTGGGTCTCGGTCTTGCTCAGGCTGGTCTTGAACTCCTTGATCCACCCACCTCAAACTCCCAGAGTGTTTAGGATTACAGGAGCGAGCCACCACTCCCATCTTCTGGAAAGCCTTTCAGTAGGCCCCACCTAATCTTACCACTGCCTCTTCTGAACTCCCAGCAATGGTGGGTGAGAGTACCAGTCTTCATCAGGCTGGGCTGGGGGCTCCTGCTCCTCCCATCCCTGGTTGTGGAGGTCACAATGGGAGGATCTTCTAACCCAGCTACCCTCTTGGCAATAAGACTCCCCACCAATGAAGGCTGGATCTTTCTGTGGTCCTATACCCTCCCAGGCCTCTCCCTGGAAGTCACCAGCTCCTTAGTCTAGAGGAGGACTACACTCCCATGTGCAAGGCACCTCCACACACATTGCCCAAGTTCTTTACTCCCCACCTCAGAGAAAGGAACATATTTAGAACAGGAGAATGGGACCAAAATTTAACATGCAGTCACACAAGAAAGCTTTTACTGAGCATCTGCTATGTGCAGTCTTATGTATGAAGCTTGGACTATGATAGTAAACAAAACAGACCCAATCCTTGCTCTTGTGGAGATTTTGGTCTAGTGGAATCAGCACCCAGGCTTGGTTTGCTCATATTAACAGACTTAACCCTTACGATGTGTATGAAGATGGGTGGATATTATTATGCCCACTTAATGGGAGAGGAAATGGCAGAGCTTGAGGTGATAAAGGGACCTGCTTAGGGCACATATGAGTAACCAGTAAAGGCAGCATTCCAACACAGATGTATCTGACACCCAAGTCTCATTCTTGGTTTATTCCTGGATGAGGAGTAGGGACCACAAACCTACTCCCTGCCTTCAAATAGTTTATAATCTAGTGTACTTGTCCTAATTCTCCAATAAACGCCACTGGAAAGTGCTCCTTGGGTCTGACCTGAATCCCTCTGACTTGGCTTCTCTTGGTTAGAGCCTCAGTGGGCCAGAAGATCAGCTTTCATTTCCTTGCAGACACCTGGGGTGTTTCCATGAGTTCCCAGCCCTTTCACCACCCCCTCCTTGCACAGAGGCCTCCTCACCACAGGAGAGAGCGAGGTGTGTGCTCTAAAAATACCTTAATCCCTCCCTGCTCTCGCTCTAATTAAGCTGAGTGAGTCACTACTTTAAGTAATTTATTGCTAGTTACATAATTGCTTTAATATTTGGTTCTAGACCTGGGGAACAAAAGTGTTCCCCCTTCTTTTCAGGGAATTGTTAATCTACACAGTGGGGTAATGGTCCCTGAGTGGGAGAAGAATGGGAAGGGGGTGGAGTCATCTTGGCCAGCCCTTGTTCCAAACTGAACCAACAGATGGCCATCTCTACCAGGGCCACCGAGCAGCCCTGGTCCAAAGAGGGGCAGGTTTGTGGAAACACCAATTCTCCACTCTTGGTCATCCATTCTATGGTTTCCAAAGCCACCACTTCCAGCTGATCCAGCCTTCACATCCAGGGCCTGTCCTCATGGCCCAAATATCCCTTCCCTGCCTGGCCTTGGGAGCCACAGCCCAGAGAGGGGAGAGTTCCCTGACATCGTCCTGCTCTGTGTGCCCAGGCTGTCTGCTCAAGGAAAACCCAGCACCTCTCACAGCACTGTAAGAAGTCATCCCTCCAAAGAGGGTTGACTACAAAGGGCACAGGGAAGTTTAGGGGGATAAAAATTTTTTTCTTTTTTTTGAGACTCTCACTTTATTGCCCTCAGTATAGTGCCGTGTTGTCACAGCTCACGGCAACCTCTAACTTTTGGGCTCAAATGATTCTATTGCCTCAGCCTCCCAAGTAGCTGGGATTACAGGCACATCCTACAACACCGGGCTATTTTTAGAGACTGGTGGGGGGGGGGGGGCAGTCTCGCTCTTCCTCAGGCTGGTCCCGAACTCCTGAACTCAAGCAATCCACCTGCCTCGGTCTCCCAGAGTGCTAGGAGTACAGGTATGAGCCACCAAGCCCAGCCTAAAATATTTTCTTGATTGTCATGGTGGTTACATGACTGTATATATTTATCAAAACTCATTACATACTTCGGTGATTTTATTGTCTATAAATTACACCTTAATAAAACAGATGTAAAAATAAATAAAAACAAATTTTAAGAAAGATGTCACCCCCCACCTCTTGGCCCCATAGCAGTAACAGTTGTGCAGAATTGACCACCAGGAAGAAACTAAGGCAAGGATCCCGATGCACATATTAGGTGCTCACACAGGAGATGTTTGTTTCACTTGGTGCCAATTAGCAAGGACCTACTAGGCACCTCCTGTATGCACCTGTGCATCCTTGATCTCATTAGCTCTCTCCCTGCTCTCCTGTAGTCCACAGAGGAAGCTGATCTTTGGGCCAGGGCCATGACATACTTTGTCTCATTTAATCCCCACAGCAGCCCTAATGAGGTACTCGGTCATCTTCCCCTTTCCGCAAACAAGGGAACAAAGGCAGCAGTACTTGCACTAATCCTGCAGTTAAGAAGTGGAGGAGCTTGAACCAAGAGACAATTCCTGAGGCTTGTGGTCATGATCAGGCCACTCCATGGCACTAACTGGTGTGGACTAGGAAGACCACAGGGAGGATGTGCCCTCTGACCCCAGGCTTTGAATAATGAGGTTTTCACTCTTCTTATAAATCAGAGCAGGGCACGCCGAAGTAGAGAAGGCAGGTGTGTGTGTGTATGCTCAGAGAGGTGGCAAGAGGCAAGGCCAGCTTTGGGAAGGTGGGAACTGGGTCAGGCAGCAAGCATGGGAGAAACACAAAAGAAATCAGGCAAGGTCTGAGAAAATGAGGCAGGCAATGTCTGGCTGTTCCAGCCTAGGGATTTAAGTGCCTTCTCAGGTGCTGAGTAGCTAGGGCTCCTTACTGCTACTCCTGACACCCCCCCTCACACACACAAAAAAAGATCTCTGTCCATTTTCTTGGCCCTAATCACCTACTCACACACACAGTTACTACCTCGCTGGGCACAGGCAAAATATTTCATCCCAGGACTTGGCCGAGACTTGTTGGAAAACAGTCAGTGATGTCATGTGGCAGGGAAGAGCTCCAAGGTTGGGGAGCACAGAAAGGTTGCTATCAAGGAAAGGGAAGTCTTTGTGGAAGAATGATAGGAATTAGCCAGGTAAAAATACAGGGGCATCAAGGAAGGATGTTCCAGGCAAAGGGAACAGCCTGGTAGCAGCTCAGAGGTGAAAGAAGCCGTGCACGTGGGAAGCTGCCTGTTGGCCGGCAGCCTGTGCAAGGCCCAGTGAGAGTGCTTCTCAGGGGCTCCAGGTGTGTGCTGGCTCACAATGGTGCAGCACGTCTGAGTGGCTATCCCTGAATTGTTTGTATTCGTGCCTCAGTTTGTACAGGTTCTTTTGTTTCTAAGTCAACTTTTATTTATTTTTATTTTACTATTATTATTTTTTTTTTGAGACAGTCTCATTATGTCATCCTCAGTAGAGTGCAGTGGTGTCACAGCTCATAGCAACCTCCAACTCTTGGGCTCAAGCGATTCTCTTGCCTCAGCCTCCCAAGTAGCTGGGACTACATGCCCGCCACAATGCCCGGCTATTTTTTTGTTGTTGTAGTTGTCATTGTTGTTTGGCAGGCCCGGGCTGGGTTTGAACCCGCCAGCCCCGGTGGCTGGTGTCCTAACTACTGAGATATGGACACCGAGCTACTAAGTCTATTTTTAGATCAATCCTGTGTCTGTTTCTCAGTGTGTGTTGATGCCTATGTTGTGTGTGCTTCTTGTGGGTCTCTCCATGTCTGTGTGCTGTGCTCTGCTGTTTTGTGTGGGGAGTTCTTCTGTATCTATTGAGTTTGTTTCTCCCTGTATATTTGTGTTGGAGTTCATGTCCCTTGCCTAGGTTGTGCCTGGGTCTCGGCATGTTGTATGTTCATGGCCAGGACATCTCATCTCTTAGCTCAGTCAGCTGGGGCTTGGAGAAGCCTGGGGCAGGGAGGTACTAGTGCTGGCATCCAAAGCAAACAACAGCACCTAATGACTGGCAAGCACTCAGTGGGACAAAGGCTGCATGGGAGATGCTAATTGACACCCATAATGAGTCAGCTGCCCAAGACCCAGCAAGGCAAAAAAGTGGATCCCCACTGGCACATGGATGAGCCGGCTGAGCCAACGTCCCTAAACCCCAAGCACCAGAAGGGTCCACCTCTCCCAGAAAGGCCTGAGACCCAGTCTCTGGACAGCAAGAAGAATTGAGATCTAACTCCAGGAGAATGGTCTTCAAAGGGAGGCCTTTTTGAGACTTGGCAACGGTGGGTCCAGAAGTGTCATCAGATGATGAAGCGGTCACATAGCTTTGCTCTTGGGGTGGTTTATGGGTGGTATGGACGGGTGCTCCAGAGAGGAGGCCACAGGCAGCATGAGACAGAGAGGGAGCTGCCACACACCTGCACTGGTGGGCATACACTGAGGAACAAGGGCCATAGCTCCTCCTCTGACCTGTCTGTGCAACTCACATGTTCTCAGCCACCCTCAGTATTGCCCCTCACCCGAGTCTCCACACCAACTTCCTCACTGGTCCCCAATTCGCCCTTCATTTGGGGCCTTCTAAACTGGAAGTAACCAGAGTCTGACCCCACTTAAACCCCCCTCCACTTGGCTGTGTGAGCTGGGCCTCCACACCTTCCTCTCCACTGCTAGGCCCTTCCTTCAGCCAGGAGCCCTGGACCTGCCTCCTTGACTTCTTGTTGTCCTCCACGCCTTTGCTCTTACTGGCCTTTTTGCCTGGAACACCCTTCCTCCTCTCCTCTACCTGGAAAACTCCTATTTGTTCTTTAAGGCTAAAATCCAGCGTCACCTTCTCAGGAAGTGTCCTCATCAGCTGTCCCAGTGCTCACCCCATGAAATTAATGGCCAGTGTCTGGGCATGACTATTGCTAACAAAGAGGAAGGCATGAACTATGTGCTTCATTTCCAGGGCTGGGGGACAAGCACAGGGCAGGGTACATCAGAGCACTGTCTGGGACAGGTGGGATGAATAAGCGGGTGACTGGGTGTGGGTCCAGGGCACACTGAATCCTGAGAATGACATCCTTCAGTAGCCCCAGTGCTGCTCAAATAGGGAGCAGGGCATTTGTCCCAGGCCACTTGTAGATGTCTAGGCGCATGTGGGTGCATGTAGGAAGCTCTAGTGGTGCCTGGCCACCCACCACACCCAGAAATGTGATGAAGGGAGCATTCACAGGCAGGGCCTGGCTTCTGGCTCCAACTCTGAGACCAGCTGGTTGTGTAACCTTGGGTAAGTGCTTCAGTTTCCCATTATCCATTTGTCCCTTCAGATCCAATCTCCACCCTTTTCTTACTGAGTTCTGTGCTCAGGGAGATGACCTCTAATGGAAGCCTCATCTGTTGCCCTCTGGTCACAAGGGTGAGGGAGCCAGATGAAGGTTCTTCCAATAAGGGCCAGGCACCAGCAGGATAGCAGAGGGTGAGAGGCCCGCAGGCCCATGGGAGGCCTCCCACCTCTCACCTGTGCCCCTCCTTTGACACACAGTGGCTTCAGCTGCATCTCCTGGAGGGCAGGAGCACCTTCTGCAAGGTCCTGCTCTGGGACCTGGGCCCTCTCCTTGTCCCTCAGGCTTCTTGGATGCTAGTCCCAAGCACCTGGACAGGCCCTTCCCCATCTCCATAATAGTTACTTCTCCAAACTGCCTTCAATTAAGCCATTTAAGTGTATCATCATTTCTCCTCTACAAAATGGGGCTAGCTCCTTGTAGGATTATTGAGGTGATTAAACAAGGTAATTTTAAAAACATAAAGAGCACTCTATAAACATTAGTTCTCTCCATCTGGCCCCCAAGTCCCACGCACTCAGAGTTTTAGGATAACTCCAAGCACTCTGGTGTGAGGATGAGGTACCAGACTGTCCTTTCTCTCCTCCCCTTCCCCAGCCCCGCCCAGGCCCACACCTCCAGGAAGTCTCCACCATTGCCCCAACCAGAGGCCATGCTTGAGTGCTCCCCACAGCATGAGATCACGCTAGAGCCCCCCCAAGACTCAGGACATGCCCATTTCCTCCTCTTTACCCTTGCTCAACAGAGAAGCCCCCTTAGAGTTGCCTAATTCTCTCTACCTCACCTCTTGCTCCACCCCGATTGTCCTCCCATCCAGCCCCTGACTGCAGCCCCAAACATTCAGGACAAATAATACCTCTACAGTGCCCCAGGGAAGGGGATATCTCTGCTTCTAGCTGGGCAGACTAACCTCATACCTCCCCACTGCCCAGGCTGCAGGGGGAGCACTCTGGGCACTCACACCCTCCCATGCTTGAGAAAGCCAGAGCATGTCCATGGCAGTTATAGCTTAAAGGGACTTCAGAGGGCTTGCAACCAATGTCCTTGCTAGGGTAGAAGTCTCCTCTGCAGTCTCCCTAACCAGGCTGTCCAGCACCACCACCACCACCACCACCCCAGGCAGAAAGCTCATTCCTCCCTCCCAAGATAGCCCTTTCTTCTGGGGCTCCTCTGTCTCCTTCACTTTGAGCCATGCTGGGCCTTCAAGACCCCCTACAACCCCAAAGGTGTCTCAGTACTAAGAGGTCATGGAGAGATTATAGGGAAAGCCTTGCATGTTAGAACAGTACAACCCTAAAAAAAAAAAAAAAAAAAAAAAAAAAAACCCTTCTGCTGCAAAGATTAAGAAATTGAGGTTTCTAGAGGAGACCCCTCCCTTTGGCCCCGCTCCAGCACTGAGTGCTGAGACTCTCCATGGGGTCTCCAGGCTCCATGGCATGGCAGACTTCAGAAGTCCCTGGGAGGAGCATCACAGCATGCAGAAGCTCTGGTAGAAACTTCAAAGCCAGCATCTGAGGCCCAGAAGGAGTGGACCCGCCCAGGGCCCAGGCGCAGGAGGTGGCCTCACACCACAGATTTGGATCTGAGCTCCCCACCTGCTCTAGGGGCTACAGGGAGGGAGGCATCCAGGCCAGGCATACCTCTCTCTTTCTGCTCAGAGCCCTGCCATCTCCCCCTAGATCAGTGGTTCTCAATCTTCCTAATGCTGCGGCCCTTTAGTACAGTTCCTGTGGGTCACGACCCACAGGTTGAGAACTGCTGCCCTAGATCTTGCTGAGTGGCCTTAGGTTAATTACTGCCTTTTTCTGGACTTCAATATTTGTATCTTTACAAGAGGACTAGCCTGGGAGTCCCTGAAATGTAGTGAGGTATAGGTGTGATCATTAGGAGTTCCTAGGGAGAATGGAACCTAGATGCTTCCCAGCTATGTTCAGCTATGTTCAGCTCCTCAATTCAATAGCCTAGAGTCCTGGGTGGCCCAGCCTGAACCTGAACACAAAGCTTGATTGGGAGGGGCTCCCAGAATCCTCTAAAGGAAGCTCAGCCCCATACACAAATGAGCGGTGTGACAGTCCTTTCAGCACAAGTCCATATACAAGTCTCTACCTTCAGGCAGGTGGAACCCAGGAGAGAAAGTGTTGAGTAGCCAGATGTTGGGCCTTAGCAGGTTAGCAAAGCAAGTATCTGGGCATTCCCACTTTAACCCAGGCACCCGTGTATACAGAGATACACACCCTCACAGTTTCACTAGAACATGTGCACATAACACTCTACACACACACAAACACACACGCCACATTTGCATGCAATAATCATTTACCAATAATCAAGCATAAAAATGGCTCACATACATTGCATATACAACCATGCCCACACCTTTGTACAAAATCACCCCAGATGTTCTTTCCCTCTCAGACCTACATACACACATGTACAACAGGAAGCTCACAGTCAGGTATACGCACACACACTAAGATTCAGATAGATAAACCAACCAGTTTCACCCTGCATCTCAGTATTAAGCAAATACAACCCGAAAGAAACCCAGACCAAATGCAATGTCATTCTAAATCCATTACCAAATGTTACGTTGTCCCAGAACTGTGAGGAAAAAATTTCTTGGCCCTTGACTTAAGCTCTCTAGTGTGTCTCTCCCTGTTGTGTGGGGTCCAGTCACTCCTCAGCCTTCATTCCTTCCTGTGGCACTTTAGCAGAGCCCTCTCACACTGGACTCAAACATAAGGAAGATCCAGGCTACAATGGACTGGATGTAACAGCAACCCCCTGCTGGAGATATGTGGCATTACAGCATAGCTCTACAGGACACTAGTCATCACTCCCCAACCTAGGGTGGAGAGGAGTGAGAGAGGAAAAAGAAACTGAGATGTTTGAAGGACAGAAGAGGAGCAAAGTTCTGGGTTCTCCAAGGATGGAGGAGGTTAAGGCCTGGTGTGGTGCCTGTAATTCCAATACTTGGGAGGCCAAGGCAGGTGGATTGCCTGAACTCACAGGTTCGAGACCAGCCTGAGCCAGAGTGAGACCTCATCTCTAAAAATAGCCGGCTATTGTTGCAGTGAGCATGTGCAGTCCCAGCTACTCAGGTGCTGTTGTAGTGAGCACCTGTAGTCCTAGCTACTCAGGAGGCTGAGGCAAGAGAATCACTTAAGCCCAAGACTTAGAGGTTGCTGTGAGCTATGATGCCAGGACACTCCACCAAGGGTGACAAAATGAGACTCTGTTTAAAACAAAACAAAACAAACAAACAAAAACAGGATGGACCTGGTTTATTGTACCCTCAATGAATCCCCAACAATAAAAAATAAAGGAAAAAAAAAAAAAAACCAGGATGGAAGCTAGAGGCCTCAGGCTGCCTGTGGTTTCTCCACTTCAACCCATTCAGCCCAAACTGCAGGATCAATTCTTCCAAAATCCAACTTTAATGAGATCCTCCCCTTGCTCAAAACCTAGGGTGGATCCTGGAGGGCCAGACTCTCAGTCTGAAATCAGGTCTCTGGGAACCAACTACCCCACCTCTCAACCTCATATTCCAAAGAGCACGGCCCTTGCCTTCTGTACCCTGAGCTGCTCCTCTGCTCAGCTGTCTTACCCCCAACTTTAATTATACATATCGTAAATGCCAGGAAGGCTATGTTAACCAGTATGATGAAAATATGTCAAATGGTATATAAAACCAGTGTATGGTGCCCCATGATTGCATTAATGTACACAGCTATGATTTAATAATAAAATAAATAAATAAATAATTAATTAAAAAAAATTATACATATCTTGCCTGTTCTTCAAGCCTGGCCTCTGCCATCTGAAAAATACTCTGTGGAAAGAGTAGGAGCTTTGGAGGTACACAGGCCTTTGTTCCAGGCCTGGTTCTACCACTCACTTGCTAAATACCTGTGGGCAAGTTATTTCCTCCTCCTATCTTCTTCATCCAGAAAACAGCAGTCTTTGGGGTTTGTGGTGAGGGTTAAATGAGATCATAGATGTGAAAAAGTGTTTAGATAGCTGTAAACTTCTGTGAAAATGTGTGAAGAGTCATAACTATGGCTTAATCCTTTTATCCCTGCTCCTACCTATACCCCCAAACACAGCAAGCTAGGTGATCCCTGAAAGAAGGGGTGGAGGCTGCTTCACCTTTGGGCCCGACACCTCCTAGCACCCACCAGGGCCTGCTATTAGCAGCAGGGTGTGGATCTGGATCAAAGGAGGCAATACAAAGTACTGTATACTTGCTGCAAATACAAGGCAACAAGGCAGGAGCCCTTGGCACAAGACTACAACTCCCAGAATGACTCACAGACTGCCATGGTTTAACCTCTTCCTCATCAAGCCCTTGCTTCCTGTGTAATCTCTGGGGATTGGTTTTAGACCAGCCAGGGAAGCCGAGCAAGATGGTCACATCTCAGAGATCCCTCAGCCCCTCCCACAGAGTGTCTATACTTCTCACTATAGCCACCGATACTAGGGGGCCATTGCAGGCCTCCTTGTCATTCCCACACGATGACAGCCTCTATCCTAGCTCTGGTCTCTTCCTCTCCAGGCTCCACTGAATCTTTCTAGAAATATAGGCAAGAAAGCGTATAGATGGGTAGTTCATAATGGCAGTAGCTAACCTGTATGAGCACCTCCTGCACGACTAGGGGCTAAACTCTGCACTTCCAGATTCTTCACAATCATCCTGCTGAAAAAGCATGATTATCTCCACTCCCCTAGTCACATGAAGTTCAGAGAAGTTAGGTAACTTTCCCAGACCACACAGCTATGGAGTATTAGTGCTGAAATTTTCAATCTTTGCCTGTCTGCCACCTTCTCTATTCTATCTCCAATGCCCCATCTGAACCTGGGTTAACCTCTAACAAATGAGAGCCTGGAAATCCTAGGATCTACAGATCTTAGCAACTACACTGTTGTGAAGTCCTCCTAGATATCTGATTCAAATCCCTTCTGCAGCACCAAGTACTAGTTGCCTCCTGTTTTTCAGGGAGGGCAGTGAGAAGGGTGACTTCAGGGACTTCCAGAACTGGGTCATGTCACTAGGGACCTGGCCTTTCCCAGGGAGAGAGCAGCTGAACAATGGGAGATGAATGTGTGAAAACATCTCTGTTACTAAATATATATCCACTTCCCAGAGGACGGGGGGGCTTACAGGGAGCCCATGGCCCCCACTCTGTAGGCCACAATCTTGTGGCTCAGACAAGCTGGGGTGTTCAGAGCAGTAGACAAGGCTGTCCCAGGGACTGGGACAGAGGGGTGAGAGGGGGTGATGTCTCATTCTTCCAACCAAAGCAGTCGGCTGATTTGCATATTGATTTGCATTAATTTGCATACCACATTCTGGAAGGGGCCCACATTCTTCAGCCACTGCTTCTCTCTCATTTCCAGGGTCTCTGTTCATTGACACCCCATTCTCAAGCAAGGCAGGAGCCCTTGGCAGGCCTGGTCAAGAGTATTAGGAGAGACCAAGAAGTTGCAAATTTACAATGATGCTGACACATCAAGGTCTTGGGGACACCTCCATGTCAGAAAGTGCTTCCTATAGCCCGACCTTAACTCCCCACTCATCTCTTGCTCCATCTCTGCCCAGTGCTTCCCCTGAGCCTTGTGCCTCATGTTCAGGCCACTCTGTACCCCTACAGTCTTTGCATAAACAAAACCAAGCTTTCACCCCATGGCTTTTGCACATGGTATTACCACTTCCTGGACCCGTCCCTCAATTCTGCCTGCAGTGACTCTTTCTTCTAAGGCCAGCCCCAGTGGTCCGTCCTCCTAAATGCCTTCTTCCCCTGACACTGGCACAGGTAGGGAAGACTCTGGGCTTCCCTCCATGTGGTCACTGGTTCTGTCCATCTCCCTGCAGGGCTGTCATGTTCCACTGGGCTGCAGCCCAGTGAATGGCTGTTGAATGAATGAACAATGAATCCTGATCCTCCTCTCCCCTCTCTCCCAGCAACCCCAGTCTCCGTCTCCCTAGATGACTTTATTCTCCCATGGGAGAATGAGGGATAGACAGTCCCTCTAACTCTCCCCTTATCTTCAGAGACTTTCTCCCTTAGCCCCACAACCCACTCTCATGAACCCAGGAGACTGCAGCCTTTTTGCTCTGGTAGGAAGTTCTTCCTGTTGTCTATCCTCTCTCCCTTTTTTTGGCCATGGCTGCTTCTTTATTATTATTCTTGGAGAGAAGTCAAAGCCTGTCCCATCTTAGTACTTGTAGTTAACAGAGTCTGTTCATTCCTCCCATTCTCTGCCTAAGATGTGTTCCTAACACTCCTGGATCATTATGCTCCAGCCTGGCCCTGCTTAGAAAGACAGTGACATAGGATGGAGAAAGGACACAAGATCATTCTGGGTGGCCTGGAGTAGCTAGGCCCTATAGAGAAGACCCAAGGCAGATATAATCACCACAGAGAAAGGCTGCCCATGAGAAAAGGAATGAGCAGGCAGCACCTGTGGCTCAGTGGGTAGGGCACCGGCCCCATATACCTAGGGTGGCGGGTTCAAACCTGGCCCCAGCCAGCTAAAACAGCAGTGGCAACCATGACAAAAATAGCCAGGTGTTGTGGTGGGCACCTGTAATCCCAGATACTTGGGAGGCTGGGGCAAGAAAATTGCTTAAACCCAAAAGTTTGAGGTTGCTGTGAACTGTGATGCTACAGCACTCTATCAAGGGTGACATAGTGAGACACTGTCTAAAAAAAAAAAATAAATAAATAAAAAATAAATTAAAAACAGTAAATGGGCAGCACCAGTGGCTCAGTGAGTAGGGCGCCAGCCCCATATACTGAGGGTGGCGGGTTCGAACCCAGCTCTGGCCAAACTGCAACAAAAATAAAAAAATAAAAACAGTAAAGAAAACAACCCAGATGCTCCTAATGTGTCCTCCCACTCAGGGACTGCACCCAGCCTGGGTGCCCAGCCCAGTGCTGTGAGTGCAGTGGAGAAGGAAGAGGAGGCAGCTCCTGCCTTTTAGGAACTCCTTGACCAAATGGGTAAGGAACTCAGGCTGAGTTTGAGCCACATGTGATCCTGTACCATCAGAGAGAGACTTCAGAGTGGGTAGTGGGGTCCAAAGAAAGGAGGAACCAAGAAAGGATTTCTACAGGAGTCTTGTTTTCAAAACTCCATTTCCTATGAGGGAAAGTTCAAGTCCCTTAGCCCTGCATTGGAAACTGGCCCCTCCCTCACTTCCTCTTCTCAATGCCCCTTCTCACTCTTGCCAACCCACGCTCTTTCTGTCCCTTGAACATGCTGCATTCTTTCACACCTACTCACCTTTGCTCTTCCCTGCCTGTTCAATTCTACCTGTCCCTCAAGGTTCAGCCCAAATGTCTCATTGTCTGAAGCCCTGGCTTGTCGTGGGCTCCCACACATAGTCCTCTGCATAGCACTGTGCACTCAGTTGGCTTGTACATTCCCATTCCTGCCTCTTTCATCAGACTAGGCCCTCACTGAGAGCAGGGACTGGGTCAGTGTCCTCTCTGTGTCCCCAAGGACCAGCCCAGTGGACACTAAATAGGTACTGAAGTCCCTGTTGAATAAATGAGTGAATGAATGAAGGAATAGAATCATGTCCAGTGGGCAGATTTTACATGCCCAAGCAGCAGGAGGCTGGGGAGTGCAAGCCTGGCCTGATAGCAGCACAGCTGAGAGTGAGACTCCCAGTCCATTAAGACTGGTGGGGGAGGGGTACTGCCAGAAGTTCTGCCTCCCTCCACCATTTGGCTAGATCCCAGCCAAGCCATCAGCAATCTCTGGGGACAGGAGGCTGGAGTGGGAAGCAGGAAGAGTGGCAGGAGCTGCTTAGTGAGCAGGGGGAACAGGTTGATAGGGGGGTGCAAGGAGCATAAAGGCAATTAACCCTCACTGAGCAGACCCAGCTCGGACAACCAGAACATCTGCACAGAGACTGAAGGAGAAGGATATTGAGGGTCTTGTCTGATGAAAAGCCCCAACCTTGTGGCTAAAGGAAGAAGAAGCCACAGCCTCAGTTTCCCTGTCTGGCAAAAGATGGCTTCAAAATCTCTGATCCTCTGTATCTTAGAAACCCTACAAGGGTCTCTCCCACTACTCTGGCCTACCCTTGGGTTGTCTGAGCCTTCCAAGAGCTTTTTCCCTCTTTACATCCTGACTCTCTGAGGTCCATCCTCTTCACCCTCACTCCAGTCCAAGCCTGAGCCACCCTGACCCTCCCTTCCCCCTCATCTTCTATCCAGCCTTCCCCAAGTCCTTATGCATCTCCCTTCAGAAAGCCCCAGACCTCACTGATCCTGCACTGACTTGGCCTCCACTCTGGCCTCCTGGCCCCACCTCTGTCTGTAAATTCAACCTCAACAGTGCCCTGAGGCCAGTTTCTAACGCCCAAATCTGATCATGTCTCTCCCATACATAAAACCTTCCTGGCTAAAGCCCAAGAGACCCGGAGTTCAAAGTCCTTCAGGACATGGCTCCTGCCTACCCCTTTGGTCTCTTCCCACCACTCTCTTTACACAGCCTCCTCCCTGCTCCAGGAAACCCAGGCCCAGGGCCTTTGCTCATGCTGTGCCCTTCCTACCCCCACCTGTTAGCAGATGCTGATCTTTACTGATTAATTATTCTTCAGGTACTTTATGTCTATGAAGCTTAGGAGGCCCCAGAGGGCAGAGCCCTTATTGCCTGCTTCTTTCCTGCATCTCCCCACAGGGTGTCCAATGAATTATCCTGGGCTCACAGAGGTGCTCACACATTCAGCCACCAGCTCCCTGCCTCAGGGGGCATCTCCATGGAAAGGAAACAGCCACCCACACATACTCAGATGAACACATACATACAGATACACACACACACACCAGCCACATAAGCACCAATTTACATTAATACCTGCTAGCACCATGATCACACACCCACACCAGAACACTTAGGCTAATACATATCCCACATACACCCCCACATAGCAACACTATTATTCACCCACTTACAAATACACACACAAACATGCATGCACATGAAATAGATTTTAAAAATGCATATTGATTCACTCTGTTTTACAGAAACAGCATATATATTAACATGCACACCAACATACAAATTCAACTTAACACACACACTTACTTGCATATACACACCAGTCTGCACTCATATTCAGACATACACAGATAAACTCTCACAGTCACACAGGGATGTTCACAAACAGGCTGCTTCACATCCAACCATAAAAGACCCCAGAACTCTACAGGGTCCTCTATACTCAATGTACTCCTTACTTCCCACATGTATATAAACACTCCCTCATAGCCTGCATAGACCCACAACACTACTAACTTGGACATACACCCACGCACTCATCACCTGCCTGCCACCTCAGCAACCCTTAGTAGAGGGACACCTTCATGGAGCCCCCCACTCACCTGCACATGCACACCCCCATCCCCTGCACATGGGCATACACAAAGCTGGCACAAAGGGGCTCCATTCCAACCAGCTCCATGGCTCTCTTTATCTCACACTAGGACAGACGGTTTGGGGTAAAGTCGTATAAAGTGGTGTCCTTGGACCCCAATCCTCATTTTCATGAAAAGTGGTTACCCCTGACCCTCTCCTGCTCCAGGGTGACTCTTAATCATATACTCTCCCTTCCCTTCTCCCTGTCTCCTTTACTCTCACACCTGCCCCCTACTGCAGGTGCAAGACATTGTCCCTCTCCAGGGTCCTGAACCAGCCTATCTCAGCTCCGGAGCTCCTTGGAACTCCTTAGCAAACCTCCCCCATCCCTAGTCCCTGAAGAAATGCTTCAGGTTCATTATCAACCCCTCCCCCATCCAGCAGCCCCTTCTATGGGACCCCAGTCTTACCACCTATTAGGCTGATGTCAGACACCCCTACACAGAGGACCTCCAGGCTACAGTCTGGAGGGGGAGGGGGTGGCCAGGAGCAGGATCAATCCTTCCACGTGGCTCAGCTCCATGCTAACCCCAGCTCCTGGGAGGGACCCTGCCCATGGCACCTCTCACAGCCACTCACCCAGGCCCCAGACCCTCACTAGTACTCACGGCTCAGCCGGTCGCGCTGCCGGGTACTGCTGGCTCCTGCAGAGGATGGAGTGGCCGCATGCCTGCCCCATCACTCATCATCCGCCCCACCAGCCAGACTAAGGTGGCACCTTGCCCTGTCCCCCTTGCCGGAGTTCTGGGCAGAGCGCCCCCAGCAGGCACTAGGACTAAGAGCAACGGCCTGACCCCCACTCAGCCTGGACTCAACACCCCAATCCAGCTCTGCTGCCCTGCTGCTCCTGCCTCTCCCACTGCCACTGCCTCTGCTGCTCTGCTGGCTCTGGGAGGAGGTTGGAGCAGGTCTGATAATGCAGAAGGGGGAGGGAGGAGGGAGGAGGGACGGAGAGAGGCCCAGACAGAGAGGGAGAGAGGGAGGGGTGGAGAGAGACTCTGCCTGAGAGGAAGGAAAAAAGACTCACACATACAGAGACTGAGAGATGCACAGAGACAGAAAGGGGCAGAGAAACACATGAAGGAGAGGAGAGAGGAATCAGAGCCTCAGACAGATCAAGATAGAAATACAAAGAGATCAGAGAGGCACAGGGAAAACACACACACAGAGGAACAAAGACAGAAAAAAGAAAAAAATAGAGGCAGAAATAGAGAGAGGTGGGGGGAAGGCAGGGGGAGGGAGGAGTGGCTGATAAGGAAGCCCCAAGAGAAGTGTGAGGATACAGGACTTATAACCCTTATGAGCTGGGGACTTGAGGGACAAGTGGATGGCACTCAGAGGCCTTCAGGGTGGGGGGACATGGCTGTCCCCTCCCCAAGTCTGACAGGGCAGGCTTCCATGCAGAACTAGCTGCCATCTCCTCTGGCCTCCCTCACTGGGTTTATATCATTTGCTAGGGTGCATGAGCCAGGTACACAGGAACTGAGAGGGCTTTTGCTGATGCCCTTTGGACTCAGAGCTGTGTAGACCACCTTTTGATGGCTCTGCTAGCTTGCCAGGGGAGCTGAGTTGTGAACACCGAGGCCCCAGCCTGCCCCCCATGGCCTTCACTTTCCATAGACTCTAGGCAAGGGGGGAGGTCTGCTGCATCTCTGCCCTGTCTCATAAAGCTTTCACACAATGGAATAGAGGCATTTTAGGCAATGGGACAGATAGGGAGTTGTCTCCACAGAGCTCCTGCTGTGTGTAGGAAAAAATGCTTTAAATCTTGAGGACTTGGGGGTTTGAGCCCTGGCTCTACCATTAACTTACTCATTCATCAGCCTACCGCTGGACAACCCCATCAGATATGGCTCAGACTGTCCTTCGTCTTGGCGAAGCACCCAGGCTGTAGTGGGAGGAGGGGAGACTCACAGGCTATGACAGGCATAAGCACAGGGTCTGTGGAGCCTAAGGGGACTCCTGATCCAGGGTGTGTGGGAGGCAAACATTTCAGGAAGATAAAATCTGAGCTGAGTTTTTAGAGGCACAGGGGGTATAGTCTAGGGTAGAGGAGCTTCAGTGAACCTCATCAGTGAGGCTGTCTTTCTGAGCTATGGAGAGAATACCCTCTGCCCACACAACAGGCTCCAGGCAGAGAAACTGACTGGAAACCTGACCCATGCAGAAAGGTATAGGGGGTGCACTCTGGTGTGAGGATGAACATGAATGACCAAGCTTATGCAGTTGGTTTGTCCAAGCTGAGTGCTGCAGAAAGTCTTGTGGCATGGGAAATGTTAGGAAAGAAAATTGAGGGAGCTTTTGCCCCAACTGTCACCCCAGAGATAGAATTTTAGGTCTTTGAAAGCTCTGGGAAAGTTTTTTTCTTACTCAAAGGGAATGAGGCCCAGGCTCGTCCTAAACCAGCTGAGCCAGCTCACATCTTGCTTCTCAGCTGGCCCGTCCCTGCGACCTTGCTGCTCCATTCCTGCTAGCTGGAAGGCATTCTCTGGTCTCCGAAAGCTGTGGCCCTGCCCTTGCCAGTCTTGGTCCTTCACAGCTCCCCTTCATGCCCTACAAAGCCACTCTTGGGTCTGAGGAGTCCAGTAGAAAGAAGCCAAGTCAGAACAGTTCAAAGGAGGTCACCTCCTGAGTACCGGTGAGTGCAGATAGGATGAGGTCCTACCTGGTCCTCAGCCTTCTGACTTCCCACTCTAGAAACAATGGCGGTGGCCTCATCCTCAGAAATCTTTTGAGAATATGATTATGCTATTACGGTCTCCTCCCCATCACTCTGCCACACCAGATTCCACAATTACCCAGAAGTAGAGAGTCTTCAGGAACAAGGTGCAGGATCCAGAGCTCAGGAAACCTAATGGGCACTCCTGGACTTAGGGCCAAGCAGGCGGAATTCAAATCCCAGCTCTGCCACATGCCGAGGCAAGTCATTTCATTGCTCTGAACTTCAATCGTCTGAAATATGGGGTCACAAGTTCCAAGCTCAAAGGGTTATGTTGGCAGATTCAGTAAAGTTTCCAGTAAATAGCTGTCCCTTCCCCTCCAATCCACCACTGAAGAAATTGAATTGATGGAGAAAAGGGAGTAATAGCCCCAAATGTTGAGGTAGGAGCTCCTGCAGGGCAGAGCCAAGATGGGGCGGGGGGACGCCACGAACAGGAGAGAGCTGAAGACTGTCCAAAACTATTCTTTGGCTGGGGCCGGGTCTGAACCCTCCACCTCGGGTATATGGGGCCGGCGCCCTACTCCTTTGAGCCACAGGCGCCGCCCCCAAAACTGTTCTTAACTTCTCTACCACCTGCCTGAAAGAAATGCTTTAAATCTTGAGGACTTGGGGGTTTGAGTCCTGGCTAAATGCAGCCCTAACTGCAGCCAAAGTCCCCGAGCGCGGACAGCGAGGCCCCGCCCCCTCCGCAGGCCCCGCCCCGGCGCGGGCCGCTCTCCAGGGTGCTGAAACGTGCGAACCACTTTCCTAGGTCCAGGCGACTGTCCCGCCGGGGTCAGCGGACACAGGTGTTTGCTAGCTGCGGAGCTAGGGAATGGGGGAAAGTGGGAGAAAGGATGTTCTTGGGAGCCAGGGTGGCTGCCCAAAGCGACGGGCAGATGCAGTTCTGGAATCCGGCCTCCACGCTGCCCCCACAGCCTTGAAGGACTGCAGGCTCCACAGGCTCCAGGTGCCTCCTCACTGCCTAAGAGGGCGGCTTCTTCTCAGCCCGCCCCCGCTCCCTCCTTCGCCACTGTTTCCCTCTATCTTCCAGACGTCCCCTCCTCTGTCTCTCTCACTGGCTCATCCTATCCTCGCCTCCTCAATATGGATGCTCCTCACAGGAGCACCAGCCCTCCCTCTCCTCATTCCACACTCTTCCCCCAAGGTATCCACAACTTTGGGTGTCCCCTGATGCCTGTTTCTCTCTCTGGAGCTCCAGAGGTCTGGTACAAGATGCTTCCTTAACAACCCTGAGAACACTCCAAAGGCCACTCATACTCAAATATTCAACATCCAATACATCTTTTGTCTCTATCAAAGGCATCAGCAAACTTCTACTCTCCAAGCTGGAAATTTCAAAGTGAATTTGCCTCTTCTTTCCCCTACACTCCCTGTATCGAGTCTGTTCCAAAGGCTGTAGATTCTCTCACATCTGTTCACTCCCTCCATCCTCTGTGCCCCCACTTCCTCTGCCACCTCC
Organism: Loris lydekkerianus; assembly: GCA_963574355.1. NCBI lineage: Eukaryota > Metazoa > Chordata > Mammalia > Primates > Lorisidae > Loris > Loris lydekkerianus. Next base: position 19,207 of record CAUYPK010013956.1, read on the forward strand.
CGGTCATTCCCCAGCCTCCTTCCCCAGTTCAACACCTCTCTTCCACCTTCACCCTGTCCCTAGAGGCAGCCCTATAAGACATCTGGTCACTGAACTCCTCCTTAAAACATCTGCATGGATGGCCCGTGCCCTTAGGATCAAGGTCAAGCTCCTCAGATTGGCATCTGAGGTCTCTGATATCTGTCTCTGACTGACATCGCCATTCTCTACTCCAGGTGGAGCAGGGTCTAGTCCCCAACCACATGCTAGTCCTTTCCTCTGTCTATCCCAAATCCTGCCCCTTTCTTCCTGGGCCAGCACGCACTTTGCCCCACCCACAGGGTACAGGGTAGGCAGGTGAGGGTCACTGGATTCTGGGCTGAGAAGCCATTAGTGGCCTCTCCTTTCTCTGACTTGCCAGCTGTCCAGGCACCTCATTCCTCCTGCTCAGGTTCATCTCATTTATTCTACAAGCTCCTACTTTCACCTGGGCACAGTGGCTCCCCCTTACAATTCTAGCATTCTAGGAGGCTGAGGCGGGAGGATCACTTGAGTGCAGGAGTTCAAGACCAACCTAGACAAGAGCAAGATCTCATTTTTACTAAAAATAGAAAACTTGGGGCTCAGTGGATAGGGCTCTGGCCCCATATACCGAGGGTGGTGGGTTCAAATTCAGCCCTGGACAAACTGCAACAACAAGAAAATGGCCAGGCATTGTGGCAGGCGCCTGTAGTCCCAGCTACTCCAGAGGCTGAGGCAAGAGAATTGCCTAAGCCCAGGAGTTCGAGGTTGCTGTGAGCTGTGTGACGCCATGGCACTCTATCGAGGGTGAAAAAGTAAGACTCTGTCTCTACAAAAAAATAAAAAATAAAAATAGAAAACTTAGCCGGGCATCGTGGCACAGGCCTGTAGTCCCAGCTACTCAGGAGGCTGAGATAGGAAAATCACCGGAACCCAGAGTTTGAGATTGTTGTAAGCTGGGATGATGTGACCACACTCTAGCCTGGGCAACAGAGACTCTGTCTCAAAACCAAAAAAATTCTACTTTCTTCAAAAAGACCATAGTCCTATTCACCTCAGCCCTAGTCCCCAGCCTTCATGCAGCCCCAACAGGTACAAGCAAGAAATGCTGATGGAGGAAAGTCAGAAGGAAAGAGACAGATAGAAACGAGATGATGTACATCAAAGTTTTGTAGGAATAAGCCCTGAAGCTGGGCGTGGTGGCTCACACTTGTAATCCCAGCACTTGGGAGGCTGAGGTGGGTGGATTACCTGAGCTCACCGGTTCAAGACCAGCCTGAGCCAGCAAGACCCCATCTCTTAAAAAAAAAAAAAAAAAAGGGAATAAGCCCTGAAATAAGAGGCTGCAGGTATATGTGGGGACACAGATGGTGGTGGCATCCCCCATCCCTAGGGCAGGCTGAGACTACAGAAGGTGAAACAGTCCTCCAGCTCCCTGGGAAAAGGCTGGTAATTGGTTGAACATGAACCATTGGCCTGAACACCCCTGGATGGCTCACTCCGGCAGCAGGTCAGAATGGGCCCACATCAGGGTCTTGGCAACAGAAGTCCAGGTGCAGGCATAGGGGTGGGGTGGGGAGCTCAGAGCCATCTCACAGTGCCTCTCGCCGCCTCCTCAGCCAGGAAACTGCCACCCATGGGTCCAATGACAATGGCTGGAGGAGCACCATGTCCTTGAGAAGGGATTGGCTCAGTTCCCTGCATTCTCACACTAAGCATGGACCCCATTATACAATGGGTGGCAAAGCCCTTGCTGACAAAAAAATGAAAGGCCACCACAGCCTCTAGAATAGCTCTAAGGTAGGAGCTATCTCAGCACCTCAGGGAGATGGCTTTGGATTCAGAACCCAGGGTTGAGGCATGAAGAGTCAGTCCATGTTCCAGGATTGATCAGAGCTGCTCTATGAGGGATGGGGTGACCAGAGGTGAACAGTGACTTCTCCATTCCTCCTAGGCAGGGGGCTGAGGTGGTGGAACAGATGGCAAGGTCAGGGAAGGGAAAGGGAGTCAAAGCCTCCTCAGGCCCTCAGCTCAGAATCTAGTGTCCCCTTCTGGCTACTCTGTCTCGTGCATTGGGGGTGGGGGCTGTGCAGAGCTGGCCCTTGAAGGTTGGGTGTGTTGGGGATGGGCAAAGGAAAAGGAGAGGGAAGTCAGCCTGGAATGGGGCCGATCCCACCACGTTCTAGCCTGGCCAATAGAGTAAGGCTCTGCCTCTGCCTAAGGTGAGGTCCTCTCCAGGGATATGAATCAGGGGCCATAAATTGCTAGAGCCAGCAGACTCCAATGCCTCCTTGTACAGATGGGAAAACTGAGGACAAAATCATGCCCAGGTCACACAGAAAGTAAAGGGAAAGGGTGGGCCTAGGACTAGTGACACCTGGCTTCTGCCCCACCAGACAACTTCCACCTCTCCTTCCTTACCACCTCCAGTTGGGACAAAAGGATAGAAGGCTGTGCATATAGCTTGTGACTCTGGAGATGGAACCCACCCACCCCCACCCCCGAATGTGGAATGCCAGCAGGGATGAATCATGGTAAAAGTGGCCCTTGTGGCTTCATATTCTAGGGAAGGTTCTGCTCTCCCTGGGGCCTCAGCACCAGCACTCTCTCCATCACCACCCTCCAATCCAACACACCAGGATCCTCCTTTTCAGGAGGCCCTGAGCCTCCCATTCAGCCCCAATCTCCCTCTTCCCCCCCTCACTCCCCACACCTGAGGGGAGATGGAGGGGGTGTGACTCAGTTGGATAAAGGCAGCTGCTATATTTGAATTATTACATAAGCCAGGAGGGAGGCAGCTGCAATGTGACTCCTCAAGGTCGGGAGACAAGTTGAGGCTGGGCCCAGGATACAGGGGTCTCCTCCCCTTCTATCCCCAGTCTCCAGCCTGGGCCTTAGACATGACTCAGAAGGACCTGGGGACTGGAAGCTCGTCTCTGTATTGCTGGACTGCAAGAAAAGTCTTCCCTAGGTCTAACCACACGAGGAAGGCTCTGTTCCCTATTTTCTTAGAAAAATAACCATATTTTCTAGAAACCCTAAGGCCAGATCCAGACTAAGCTCCAGATCTTCCCCATAAACAATCCCTGCAAGAAAGATGGAATTGGAAACACAGTTGGTCATTGCTTTAGAAAATAACACCCGCTGGGGATGCATTGCGCATGAAGCCTCAGCTCGCCTGCACCACCTGGGAAAGACCTGTGTTCCTGTCCTGTCCCACCACTTATCTGTCATCTTCCTCATGGGTTGTAAGAATTAAATGAGATGACACATGTAAAGCCTCAGCATAGCGAGAGGTGGGTGTTTTATGATGGTCTGATGGTTCATCAGCATTACTGTTTGTACCATTATTACTGCCAATGCCAAGGACTGGCTGGAGACTTCCCAGGTGGCTAGAATTGAGGTTGGACTGACCCTTTTGCCCCCCGTGGCCTCCGACTTTGATAGCAGGAGGCCAGAGGACAGAATTGAGGTCTGAGAGTCAGGAGCTTGGCCAGACTTGCTATGTGACCCTAGGTAAACCCCTGCTTTCTCTGGTCCCCAGCTCTGGAGTTTGTTTGCAAGAAGATCCCCTCCCCTCCCGCAACTGAATTAGTGACTTGTGGCATTGGAAGCTGCAGTGTAAACAAAGTTGGCCAGAGTGGGGTGTCCTGGGGTAGTATGAGCCAGAAGCAGACATGGCAGCCAGTGGTGGGCACCAGCACAAGGCCCCACTCCTCAGGGCCTCTTGGCAACTCCTGTTCCCACACCCCTAGAAGAAGGCTGAGCCCACCTGGATGGTGTTAACCATAATGCTGATCTCCATGGTGCCAGGTACACAACCCTCCCCTCACCCAAGAGGGGGGCTTAAAGGTAACCAGAGCTGAGGAGATTTGGGGCCCGGGGTCCCTTCAGCTGCCTCTCTGCTTCATTAGGTCCCTACCCTAAGCTCCTCAAGGGAGAAAGCAGGGAAGGACAGCTCTGAGTCAAAAGAGTCACAAAGAGAGTGACTTATGGAGGAAAGAAGCACAAGAGTGCAGGTGAGTGGCAGGGAAGGGGGAAGGTAGGGAGAGCTGGAGAAGCAGACAAGAGGGGAGGTGGGGCACACTATAGTCTCAGGGAAGACAGGCTTCTTAGGCTGACAAGTGGTGGGAGGCACCGTCCAGCCTATCTCTTTAGTCTCAGTGTTTGGAGGTGGGAGGACAGAGTGGAGGAGGAGGAGGAGGAGCAGGAGAGAAGGGGAACAATTTTCCTAGAGAGCTGTGTGTGTGGGTGTTCATCCACGTGCTGTGTGTATGTGTGCAGCATGCACTTGCAGATCTGGACGTGCAGGCTGAGGTGTACAGGCATGTGTGCACAGGGCCTGAGTGTGTGGCATGTGTGGCTGTGCCACTGTGTCTCCAGGGTGATGGTGATAAATACAGTAATAGGAGCTGTAACCAGGGCAGAGAAAGTGTGGAAATTTCCACAGACTGAAAGTGGCATGGGAGAGGGGACAAACTAGGGTTGGGCTAACTGACCAGAGACCCTGTCTCTGATAGCTCTTCCCTAGGCTACTCCCTAGCTGGGTGCAAGTGACTTGGGCACACACACATACCCCAAGTGCACACTGAAGGAGGAAAGGTTGGGAGGTTCAAGCCAGCTATATCTATGTATATATGAGCAAGACAGTCCCCCAGAACAGGGTCAGGGTCACTTAGGTCACAGAACTAAGAAAATAGAAACTGTTCCTTTTTGTGGTGGGGGAAGATCTCACGGAGCCTGTTTATCTGGCATGTGGTCATATCTCAGAGGTAGGGGCTAAAGGCAAAGACCCAACATTGGAGGCATGAGGGGAAGGCCCCACGGTGCCCCGGGACACTAGGTCCAGCCACAACAGACCATTCACTGCAGTCACATCCCCTGGCTGTACTCATGCCATTCCCCACTCTTGGAGATGTCTCCCCCTCTCAGCTCCACCAAGACCTTCTAGGCTCACCTCCTTTATGGAGCCTTTCCTGACCAATGTCCCCCATCAGAAGGACTCCCTTCTTCCCCCACATCACCTACTCACCTGCACCTCCTCAGCATAGTTAAGCTCTGCATACAGTAAGTGTTCAATGGGTGCTTACTGAATGAAAATATATTGGGCCGGGCAGTGCCTGTGGCTCAAAGGGATAGGGCACCAGTCCCATATGCTGAAGATGGTGGGTTCAAACCCAGCTCCAGCCAAAAACCACAAAGAAAAAAAAAAAGAAAAAGAAAATACATTGGGCCTAGACGTCAGGAAGAGGATAAGCAAAGGACAATACTTATTAGCTCATTTAATCTCCCAACCCACAAGGAGGTATCTACTAATACCCCTAGAGTACAGATGAGAACATTGCAGATCAGAGACCTAAGGAACTCAGCTAAAGCCACACAGCTTGTAAACGGGGGTGTCGGCACCCACACACGGTTCCCAAGACAGGGAGCTACAGGCGGCTTAGTAAGTCAGCAAAGCATGGGGCCAGGAAAAATGGCCACAGCTCCAGGTACCCCCTCTAGTCCCTGGGCTCAGGGGCAAGGAGAGGAGGCAGGGTATAACTTACCCATTCTGACCCCTGGGCTCCTCAGGCCTCTCTGCAAAGTAGAAGGTTGAGCTGGAAGGAGGCAAGGAGAGAGGCAGGACCCCCCACACACACACCTCCTGGCCCATCCCCCACACTCCTCTTTGCCTCCTCTCTACCCACAATGCCCTTGCCCTCACTACCCAGGTTCTGACTTGCCACAGCCTTTTCTTTCAGGGCTCTCTGGGCTCCCCTGGGGCTAGGCCTGAACTTGGGTTGGCCCTCAGAGCCCTATCCCCCCAACACTCCAACCACCACCCCAAATTGCACCCCTTCCCACCATACACACCAGGCAATGTTTCTAATCCTCAAGATCAACTCAAGAGTACCTTCTCCTCCAGGGAGCCCCCTCTATCCCCTGTGCCACTGTGATGGTCCCTCAGCAGGCCCAGCTCTGGGCTCTTCAACTCATTCCCCCATCCTGACCTCAAATAATATGTGAACAAACTAGCCAGAGTCCCAAGAGGCCCCATATTTAAGAATCTCTGTGATAAGAACCAGCAGAGGCTCCTGCCCCAACCTAGCCAATACTGTTAGGCTCCTGTCAATTCCCTACCCCAGGGAAAGCACTTTTAAGCTATCAGTAACTCCAGACACTTCAGAACCCCTTCCTTGAGTAATACACAGGGCCACTTATAAGAGGAGAAAATGGCTGGAATCAGAAGAGGAATCAAGGAGGAAAACCCCCCACCCCCCAAAGTAGGGCAGTGGGAATGGACCTCAGACCTGTTTGGAAGATCTATGTGATGCTGGGCAAGTCATCCTTCTCTGGACCTAACCTCCCTCCCCCCAGGGTAGACGATGCACAAAGCACAGGCACTGATTCACAGTAGGTGCTAGGTACAAGGCTGTTTCCTCCTCTGCCACCTCTTCCTCCTGGTTCCTAGAGCCCAGGACTCAAAAGCACATTCCTGTACTGCATTGCCTTGCAGAAAATCACCATCGTGGAACCAAAATCAGGGCTGAATCCTACTCCACACCTCAGTAGAGTAAGATGTGGGCCAGGACCAGCACACACTTAAGGCCTCCAGACAAGGTCCTGATTCCAACAACAATCAGCAATCCATGGCTTCCCTCTTGTGGCCCAAAGCAGTACTGCAGCCAGTCCCCTGAGCAGCCTAGCAAGGGGGTGCCCCCAGTCTCACCCAGTTTCTGGGCCTCCCAAGGCTAGCTGGTCAGTGCAAAGTCAGAGCCAGGAAAGAATTCCAGTCTCTGAGGACTTGGATGAGGGGATACATCAGCCTTATCCTGATTGTAGGAGGAACAGTCAGACATTTAATCCATCAGTCTAGCCTGGTGCAGCTCACTGAGGGCAGGACAGGAGGTGGAAGGCTCAAGGAATGACTTAGCCCCAGCCTGTGAAATAGATCAGTAGGACTCAGAGAACCACTTCCAGTCTCCTGGCATATATCTTCCCTTAACAGACAGAGAGGAGTCCATGTCTTCAAGTCCTCCACTGGACTCCAGACCCCCCACTGAGCAAGATCATATGAGTCAGAGCTCATGTGGCCCATCCTTCACCCACTTTGCCTGGCCCACTGGCTGAGGATGAAGATGGGAGATCAGCCTGAGAGCAAGGAGCATTAATGAGGCTCTAGGCAGAGGCGGGAATGTGGTGTGTCTGGCACCTTCCCAGGGAGTCCCAAATCTGTCTCTGAATAGCTCATTATCTCCCCTGCTTATCTGATCTCCTTTCAGGAGATGTCCAGGCAGTGCCCAGTGAGGGCAGTTACCTGGTGCAAGGCAGGCCCTACCTCTGGAGGGGTATGCACAGAGACCAAGGGCAACCAGAATGTTCTTCTTCCTAATTTAATTTACTAAAGCTCCTGTGACACTGTGTCCTTGTCTCCAGCTGGGGATGTTGTAGGGATGCCCTGGGTTACTGACATGTCACATCCAGACCCCAGTTCAGACTCTTGACAGCAACAACGGCAGGGGCTCAGAGCCAGCTGGGGTCAGTCCAGGCCTGGATCAGGACTGGCATCAATGGGGATGGCAGGGAGCCAGCTCAGTGCCTGGAGAGAGCAGAATCCAGGTCCCAGTTTCAGGGGCAGGCTCACCTCTGGGCTTCTCAACTTCCTGTCCCCTCCCACCCCAGGACACATATCCCCTCAGCCAATCACAGGCCTTAGCACCACAAGATAAAATATACAGATATATTTATATTATCAAAAAGCTCCCAAGTGCAGAAGGGGCATCAGGCAGCCTGGACCCTCCCAGTCAGCCCAGACTGGAAGGGGGGCTGAAGTCGCCAAAGTCCAGCTCTCAGCTCTGTGGAAACTTACCCAGAGCTCCCTCCCTGCCCCAGATGAGTGTTCTTAGTAGAGCACCCACTTTTTTTCTGTTCTAGAGTTCATCGTGGGGGCTCCCTTCCAGCGGGGGCCCCAGAACCTCAAGCCTCTGAAAGGATGGTGGTCCCTAGAGCTGACGGATGCCCATTTCTCCAGCTTCACAAACTCAGGGTCAGCGATGCTGACATAGCCAGGACAGGTTCCTGCCCAGGCAGACCCTGCTATCCCACCCCCAGCCAGGGAACCCCATGTTGCGGTCAGGATGGAGCATGCGGCCTGTGCAGCTTTTTCGTGCAGCCCCTGCTGGCTCACACCAGGCCCTTGAAACATGAGTGGTGTCAGAGCGGGAAGGCTTCCAGTAGCAGAGGCCCAAAGCCAGGGTGGGCTTCTGTGCTCAGACGTTGCGGAGAAGCTGTAGGAAGGCAAGAAACCCAGATTCCGTTAAGTACTTGGTGGCTGCTCAGAGGGCCAGGACTCCTACTGAAGCTTCTGTAGCCATTCTCCACTGCCGACCTGAAAGCGCAAGTCAGTTAGGGTCCCTGGGCCAGTAAGGGGGTTCCTGTGAACCACTAGAACCAAACGGGCCTGCCAGGGGGAGTGGGGCCCACAAGGCACTCCGAGGTAAGTGGTGGAGTAGAAGGCAGCCACCCAGCCAGGTCCCTAGCCCCCTGCCTGTAGGGAAGGAGAGCAACTCACAGAAAGGGGGTCCGCGGTAAAGGCAGCCACACTCCGGCGCATTTCGTTTTCACTACCACGCAGAGGGATCAGCGATACACTGCCCAGCCGGACCTCGGGCACTACCCTGGACACACGTGAGGGCTCGGAGGGCCACACCAGGCCGTCGTGCTGGGGAGCAGGAAGAGGAGGGGGCTGGGGGCTAAGGCCTAGGCTCAGCTTCAGCTCACCCAGACTCTCAACTCTGGATCTGTCCACCCTTCCCAGAAATGCATCCAGCTATGATCTGAGGTGACACCCTCAGCTTTGATCCCAGCCGATATGAGAGGCAGCTGTGAGGAGAACATGACTGCATCCCTGGCAAAACACAGCCAGTTTTGTTACTCAATAACTCCCATGCCCAGATCCACAAGCCTCTCCAAGAATGCAACACCAAGAAAACATTTCTCTGAGAGGAATGTGTCCATGTCTGCGCCTCCTCTTCCCAGGAACAAAGCTACAAAATCCACCCTGTTTCCCTTTAGTCCTTGATTACGAGGAAGCTCAGAGCTGAAAGAACTAAGCTACAAGGAAGAACTCAGTCCAGGGTCCTGGTAGTTTTGTCTGACTTTTCCCTAAACAATTCTGAGCCCTCATTTTTAAATCTTTGCTTTAACTCATCAAAATATTTTAAGTCTAACTCTGCTTCTGGCCCTGGTCCAGCTCAAGAGCCAACCCAACCCCATGCCTGCCTGGGCCACTGCAGCCACTGCCTCACTGGCTTGCTAACCTCTGGGTACTGCCCTTTTGTCCCTCTTCCCCTGCAGCCACACCCAGAATAAACCCTCTCTGACTCTAAGCTGCACACCACTCTCTCTTAATTAAAATCCCTCTCTCAGTGCCGGTAGCACAGTGGTTATGGTGCCGGCTACATGCACCGAGGCTGGCAGGTTTGAACCCAACCCAGGCCAGCTAAACAACAATGACAACTGCAACAAAAAAACAGCTGGGCATTGTGGTGAGTGCCTTTAGTCCCAGCTACTTAGGAGGCTGAGGCAAGAGAATCACTTAAGCCCAAGAGTTTGAGGTTGCTGTGAGCTGTGATGCCACCGCACTCTACCCAGACAGCTTGAGACTCTGTCTCAAAAAAAACCATCTCCGCTGCCCACCAGGTCTTTGAGGCTCTTTGAGATTGTTCCCAGTGCCAACTTCTGGTACTCCTAGCTTCTTCCTTTCCACTCCACTGGACAATCTGAACTTCTCCTTCACATCTCCACGCCTTTGGATAAACTCTCTTCCACCTAGAAATTGTCCCCTCCTCTTTGCTTTGTGCACTGTCCTCATCCCCTACAACCTGGCTTCTGGGACACCCTCTTTCTGCTTGCCATCTCCATCCCACACACCAGATTAGGATCCCGAGGCTTTCATTTGTCACCACCACACTGATCATGCTGAGCTATAACCAGCCACTTCTGGGTCTGTTTTCTCTTCACATGGGGGCAGTGTGCTCTCTGTGCCTAGTAGAGCTAGCTCAGGGCTGGGCTACAACAGGCACTAGAAAGGGTTTATTGGCTAAACAAATCAATGCATTAAAAGCAACTTAAAATCTCCTTCAAGCAACAGGTGACTTGAACAGTGAAGACACAAATGTACCCATTCTCCCCCATTTTCCATAACAGAAGCCTCCAGGGACCCCACCCCATAAACCACACCCTGCACCTGGTACCTGCACAAAGAGGAAGGTGGCAAACCACTCCCGGAGCTCCATCTGTGTGTCACAGCAAAGGTACCTGTGGGGGACAGGGGAGGGAGGGGCGATAGGTCTGGACGCTGCCAAAAGCTGGCTCAGTAGGGGATACCCTGCCTGTCTCCCAGGCCAGGGTCTGCCAGCAGGGTACAGAACTGGGCTGTGACTGAGGACCCAAACTGAGAGTGTTACCATCTCTCCTCAGCCTGGAGTCTCAGGTTGAGGCCCTCACTCACCACTGCTGCTTCTCATGTTTCTCTGTCTCATGCACCACCGTGAAGCCCCAGCTGCAGAGGAGAGGAGGGAGTGGGGTTGCTTGACAGCCTGCAGAGGCCTCAATGCCCAGGTCCCCAGGACAGAGCCCAGAAGCCTGGGCAAGAGCCAGGGGCAGGGTTCAAGGCCTTTTGGCAAGCGGCCTCTCTGGCCTCTTTCATCTCTCAGTCCCCACTGGCCTCCCTGGCCCTTGGCTCCCTCCAGCCCGGTCCCCCCCCCCTCCAGGCCAGGCCTGTCCTAGTCCCAGAGAGACAACCAGGCACAGCTAGCGGATGAGGAGAAAGTGAGAAAACTAACTTTGGTGATTGCAATACACAATGGCAATAGTAGCACTTTTCAACTTCCTAAAATGTACAACCACCCCTGGAAATAGATGTGCCATTATTTTCCTTGTCCTACAGATATGAAAACTGAAGTACAGATGGGCCCCAGAGATAGTCAGTGACAGGATTTTAATACAGGCCAGTGGTTCTCAAACATAAGCTGGCATCGGAGTTCCCTGGACAGCTTATTAAAACACAGAGTACTGGGTCCCACCCCCAGAACTCATTCAGTAGGAATGGGATGGGACTTGGGAATTTGTTTCTAAGGTATGTCCAGGAGATGCTGCTGGTCTGGGAGACCACTGCACTGACTTCTGCCAAGTTCAAAGCCCCCAAGTATGCCTCTCCCATCATTTCTGAGCCCCCACAGATTCCAGCTGCAAGCCTATGTCCTTAGTCCCAATTCACCAGGTAGGTGGCCGGAGTTTCTTCTTCACTCCCAGGTAGATTTTAAGACTCTTGACAGGCCACTCCTTCTCAGGTCGGTGACTCTGGGATGAGGGTGGGAGAAGCAGGCACTTCAGTCTGTTAGAGTGGGCAATGGGAAGTTCTCCTGGCTGGGCACCTTCCTCCTACCACTCCCCACCCACCTCTGCCTCCCAGGACAGGGCACCTCCTCCAGGAAGCCTTCCTGATGAAATCCTCCCTATTTCCAGTCCAGCCCAACCAGCCCCCCAGGCCTCTCTCCCTGCAGCAGCATCAGACAGTCAACCCTCAGTCCCCAAAAAAGCTGTCCCAACTGGGACATCCAAAGAAGCAAATCACAGTCCCACCTTGAGGTTCTGCAAATCAAAGACTCAACTTATAGCACCAGCCTGAATGAGACTACACACAGAGGGAGACCTGCCTCACATCATCCTCCAGCACTGAGCTGGGAGGAGCAGGTGCCGTCTGAGAGCCCTGCTTGGCTTCTTGGATCTGTCCATCCCAGGTTATTCATTCCTCACCCTTCCCCGCCCCATAGAGGCTCCAGGGTTGACCGTGTGAAGAGAAGGGGACCAGCAGTTACTAGCTCTGATTAGTAACTAGTCTGCTAATGACTCAAGCTAAAGCAAACAGCTGTTCAATAGACCAAAAGAAAATCTTCCCAATAGCCTAGGCCAGGAAGCATGAGACCAATGTACTGAGGAGGGGTACCAGGTCACCAATATGCTCCCCTCTGGGTCCCACCTCTGCATATGGGTCTGGGCTTAGAAAAAGAGCAGGCTGGCTTGGAGGCAAAGGAATAGGAGCAATAACCCCCAAGGAAAAGGCTGTTTGGGTCAAGCTAATAACCCTTACTCCTGCTCTGGGAGCCACTTGCTTGAAGTCCTCCCCTTACCAGGCAACCCTGGAGCACACAGGTGGGTCACAAGGTGAATGGCAGGGGAGGAAAATTCACTTACAACCGTAACTGGGGGTCAGAGATTGAGCTGCCTCTACCTGGTTCCCCACGGCAGCTCCCAGTCACCCCCAGGCATGGCTCTTCAGCATAAACCAGAGGGCACTGAGGGAGTCAGGAGAGGTGAAAAGTTTGGGGAACTGGTGGACTTTCCTATGTTATCCCAAAAGGATAGAGATTGGTGGAGACATCTGTGCTGTCAAAAGGAGTGTGGCTTAGGAGGGTCTTAGGAAGGACTTTGACCCTGCTTTTATCCTGATACCCCATAATGACAAGGGCCTGATAATAGAGTCCCATGTTCTCTACAGATAGCACCTGACCTGACAGGTGTCTAACAGAACCTGGAACAAAGTGGGCTGCGGGCAAGGGACGATCAGGGCTGTAGACAGGGAGGAAACTGAGCAGTGGGAAGGGAGATTGGGCTGTGGATTCGGAAGAGGCAGATGTGGGGAGAATATAGCAGGAAGACACCTGCACGCAAGCAGGGAAGAAGCTACCTGCGAATCGGAAGACACCTGGTAGATGGAATGGCTGCAGCAGAAGCTGCAAGATCAGACCACAGGCATGGAAAACACGGGGCTCTGGGAATGGCATATGGATGATGTGGGGAACTCTGGACTTCAGGTACAGAAGGAATCAGTCTTTCTGGATGGAAAACAGGCTTTAGGCCTGGAATAAGCCAGGCTGTGAGTGGAAGAAGAGAACTGAAGCTAGGTGTCAAGTGAGCTGAGTGTAGAAGGGACAGGCCCATGGACGTGACAGTAATGATGGCCCCAGTCAGGCCCAGAAAGAATTGCAGGAATTGAGGCATCAAGCCAGACTGTGGCTCCCTGAAACTGAAAATACAACCCTCAAGCCTCTGCTTTGTCAGGCGCTGGTGTGCCCAGTGCATGCCTGGCAGGGGTGTGACCCTGCCAGGTGTGAGGGGCCAGGCACTAAGCCTGGTTCCTTGGGGAACATTAGGTCTGTCCCCTTTTCTAGCTTTCCTGCCTTGTCTCCTCCATGTCAAAGGATCAGTACCTGCTCCTCCAGGTGGCTCAGCCATGCTTCTTCCCTTCTGCCCACACCAATGGTCTGCTCTATGGGGCTAAGCACCCCTAGAGAGAGGGGGCTAGGGAGGTAACATCCCAGAACCAAGACGACTGACTGGAGGGGCAGACAGGCTCAGAAGTGGGACCGCAAAAATTAAAGTGGGAGGCAAAGAAGAGAAGAGGCAGCGTTTTGCACAAGGATAAGGCTAGGCTGCATTATTAGGGGTAGAAAGTTCAAAGAGAGGGAGGTGAAGGTTCTGCTCTATCTGCTTTGCTCCCTCCATGGCAGCCAAGACCCATCCACACATCCTCAGGAGATGCAAAGGGCAAGAAGGGGCTGAAGACACTGGTGGAGCAGCTGGGGGAGCTCAGCCTAGAACACTGGTCTGGGAACCACACCTCTGCTGCTCACTTCTGCAGGGCACCTATGCTTTGTGGCCCCCAAGGCAGAGCTGGGACCCACAGGGCCATTGGAGGCAGATTCTCAGTTGAACCTGAGAAAAGGTCTTCTCTCAGGCAGAAGTATCCATCCCCCTAGGAATAGGGCATCCCCAAGGGAGGAGTGGCTGTGCAAAGGTTGGGCAGCTAGCCAGAGCTACAGAGGAGACGCCCACCACAGGTGGGACATTTTAGGGTCAGAGCAGCAGCAGTGAGGACATTCTCATAGCTCTGGAACTCTCTCCAGGGCTGGAAATAGCTGGGCTCCAAGGATGGCAGGAGATGAGGATCAGAGCTCAAATTTAAGCCTAAGGGTCTCTTTAACTTCCACATTGAGTCCTCTGAAAATTCTAGATCATATTGATAAGGGACCCTATCTTGAGGAAAGGACCCTGGGATGGGTTTAGTGATGAAGGCCATGGGCCCCAGTGTGAGAGCCAGTGCCGACGGATAAGGGGAGAGAATCATGCCTGGAGATGGCCAGGGCCTTGGCTATGGCCCCAAGCTCCACCCAGCTCGCTTTGCCCCCCAGGCGGTGTAAGGCAGCTGGCAGTAAGCCCACAGCTACTCACGGTCTCAGGGGCCCCGCTCCACGGCCTCTGGCTCTGTTTGATAGAGGATCAGGGTTATAGACAAAGAAGTCCAGGTCTAGAACCAGGACAGCACGCGCAATGGCACGTGGGGGATGTGGCATGGGAGGTGGCAGGATGCAGTCTGGTCTGGGAGAACACCCAGCATGTGGACAGAGTGTGTAGAGAGTGGGCTGGAAATAGTATGACCTATGACGTGACAAGGCATGCATGAGCCACAACTCGGGGCTGTCACCATAAAGCTTGTTACTGTGGCTGCTAGGACAAAGCACAGGCACAGGTGACAGAGTACTGGTTGTGATGTGATGGAATCCAGGCACCAGGGCCTAGAGGAAGGCCACCCAGGGGCACAGCAGGAAGGCCCCAAAGAGTCTACAGCTCTTCACCATGGCCACGCCATCCCAAGAAGCTGTGATAGAGATGTTACCACTTGTAGCAATGTCTGAGCACACTGGTGGGGGCAGGTGCCCATCGCAGGGCAGACCCCGGTGAGGCCACTTACCCGGACCTCCTTGTACAGCCGCAGGCAGCTGCTGTTGAGGATGAAGTAGCGATCGTGGAAGCCACCTGAGGGCAGGCCCAGGCCCAGGAGGCTGCGGTCCTCACGGAATTTCATCATGCCGTGCTTGGTGTCGCCCACACGGCTGGCTGGGGGAGGACTGGAGTGGGCACGGGCTGCACCCAGCCCCTACTCACACACCCAGATGCCCCAGGGCCAGGTCCCAGGATGAAGGAAATTGTCCCATTCTGCCCCCCCACCCCCCACCCCCATAGAGGCTTGCCAGGTGGGCATCCTCTGCCCGAGTCCCTGCCTTGTGCCATCAGGTCCTGGCCTGCCTGTGGATGGAGGGTCCCACCCCACCTGTAGGTACCACATACCCAGATACAGCAGCATGGCCTCCATGGACTGGTGTTTCTTCACCACTAGGTGGCTGTCTGTGCCCAGCCCATGCAGGATGGGCAACACCTTCTCAGCAAAGTGCAGGGGGCGCTCTGAGGAGAGGTCACACCCACTGTCACTGTCACATAGCCTGATACCACCAAGAACTGGCACGTGGCACATGTCACCTACACGTCCACTGTCTACTCCCACCATCTGCTAGCACCATGCCAGATCACCATCATAACCAAGTTTCACGTTTGACTCCTCTGGCTGTGACCAAAGCTGCTCAAACTCAATGTGTCCAAAACCAAGCCCCTGATCTTCCCCTGTGTCCTATCAGGGAAATAATAGCACCACCACCCACCAGGCTGCTTAAGCCAGAAACAAACCCTCCTCCCTCCCACCTTCCATGTGTTAGATATCTCTCTGCTGTCCATCTCCACTGCCCGTGTTACTGTCTTCTCCTTGGACTGAACCATGATGAACCTCACTTCCCTTACTTCCTCCTCTCTCCACTCAGCAGCAAGTAGCAATCTTCTAAATCCCAATCACTAACAATCCTAAGGCCTTGCATTACTGCTGGGCCTTGTGTAGCCATCATCTCTGCCTCTGCCTAGATGTCCAGCCCCGTCCATGGCACAAGCCCCTCACTGTCTTCATCTCTTTGAAAGGGCTGTATCTCTGCCCATGCAGGGTTTTGCCCATGCTGTTCTCACTCCCGGAAGTACTTTTTCCCTGCTTCACTAAGTAGCCCATCTTCCTGTTCCTCCACCTCCTAGATCAGGGAAGCTTTGGTGATGCCATGGGTCTTTCCTTCACAGCAGTTAATGTGGCTATAGTTGTACAGTTACTGATGTGATCATTACATTCATGTCTGCAACCCATACCAGACTAACCTCATGAGGACTATGGGTCTGGCACTCAACAAATAAATAGATAGATTACACCCTCACCCCCACCACCAAGACCCCCTTCACCATAAGACAGATGCCTTTATCACCCCCCTCACCACCATGGGCCTGCTATACCATCACAAGTACCCTCACCCATACCCCCTCCTACTACCACCTCTCCTGCATGGTCACAACCATCAAGAATGGTGTTACCCCATAATCCCATGATCAAGTTCAGTATTATCACTAACACCAACCTCACTGACACCTGAAAAGCACCATCACAGCTGACATCATCTACCCCCTTCACTGCTCCTATCAGCCACATTATAGGCATCACCTCAACCCTGCCAGCATCCATCACTACCATTAAGATCACAGGTTTCATCAGTGTGACAAACTTGTTTCACTACCCCTTCTCCTACACTGCAGGGTAAGGGATGAGAGACGGGAACTACAGCCCAGATGAGACACCATACCCTGCACCAATCCCAGCACGCACTCACCTGCCTCTTCTCTCTCATTGACCTCAAAGCAGGTCCAATAGTCCTTCTCCCTGATGCCCACATTCCGGCGATCTAGGATCTCCAGGGTGAGCTCCTCAGCTGTCATGGATGCTGGGATCTGGAGGGACCCAGGAGGAGGTCAACCTTCCCCATCCTCAGCCTCTGCTCCACTAGGACTTGCCATGTGACTCAGGGCCTAAGTCCACCCTTCTTGGGTCCTTGCCAAGTCTGGGATGCAGAGGGCCATCTCTGAATAGTCCATATAAGGAGGCCCCAGCACCAGCCACATACAGGTCCCAAACCAGGGCGCTCTTTGGAATGGAAGGGCCACTCCTGTAGCCAGCTGAGCTGTGCCTGGCCCGGCATGACTCCTCTGGCCGTTTGGCTTCTAGGTCCCCAAGCCCTACCTTGATATGCTGCTCAGTCTCTGCTTTCTTCTCTTCCAGGTACACTGTGCAGATGAAGTCACCGGCATGCTGCAAGGAGATAAGGTTCAGTTGGAGGCCTAGGTGCAGGTGGCTGGCCTGAGCCCCACCCAGGCCTCAGCCTTCACCTGAGTCCCACTGGCAGTGCCAGCCACTCGCATCTTCACAATGGCAGTGATCTCCTCCCGCTGCTTCCTCAGCTCCTCCTCATCCACCTGGGAAGGGGAGAGGGACAGGTACAGGTGATCACTGCCATGTGGGAGGCTGAGCCCTGCCTTCCACTGCCCACTGCCCAGGGACGCACACTAAACACCACCACATAGTGGCTAATGAGGTCTTCTACCACACGGCCAGCCTTGTAGTCCTGCCCATCTGTCTGGAAGAGCGTGGGCCCAAATACAATCGCCAGGTTGTGTGTGTTCATCTGGTTTGTGTCTGAGAAGCACTGGACACTAGAGAAGGGAGCAGGGAGACTTTGAGTGAGGGGTCTGGCCTGGAACTTTTCCATCTTGCCTTGCCAATTTCTGACAGAGACTGGCCTCGTCACAGTGGGCCATGATCTAAAAGGGGAGGCATAGTCTTTCTGGGCATGTCTTGGGGCCTGACAAGGAGGGCTGGGAAGCTGAGAGATCTAGTCAAATTACCCCAACCCCAAGCTTAAAAATCTATTCTCCCCCTGAGGAATTAAGCTGAGAGACAACATATCCAAGATTAGTCAATACTGTTCCCAGGCGTACCGGATTCTCAGGGTAGGGCAGTCAGCCAGGTTGGGGATAGAAGAATCTTCTCTACCCTGCCCCCCCTCCCCCCCCCGCAAAGTCTCACAATGGTATTACCCCTCACCAGTATAGGTGGCCGATAAGCGCCTTCACCGTGGCCCGGTTGACAGGGGGCAGATGCACCAGGAGCTCTCGGTACCTGGAGACCTTCTCCTCCTCCTCCTCAATCTCTGGGAGGAGGGAGACAGACCAGGTCAGAAACGCCCACAGCCACCATCCTGTCCCACACTCTGGCTGCTCTGCCCCTCCTGCTGGGTCAGAGCAATCCCTGCACCCTCCAAGTCGAAGCAGGCAAAGTACTCGGCAAGGATGAGGAATCGTCAAGGGGCTTCATATACAGTGTCTATGGGAATAAACAGCAGAGGAGGGCAGGAACTGGGGCATGCCCTGCACTACCACCTCATGGGAAGGAGGCAGGAATCCTGAGATACAAGTAGACAGGGCTGCAGGGCCCACCTGAGGCCTCCAGCCAGGCTAGGCGCTGGGCACGAGTGAAGAGCCCATCAGGCAGGTCACGCAGGAAGCGCTTGAGTGCTGAGGAGACATCGTCCACATGCTGCTCGCCCTCCTTGAGGCGCACGGAGCGGGCATCCTGCCGTAGGCTCTCTAGCAGCCGCTGTGTCTTTGAGGTCTGCCCACACTTGCGGTAGATACCCTCCGAGGTCAGGCCTGGGGCGGAGCAGGGCCAAGTGTTCGGGCCTTAAGCCTGGCTCCAGGACAGGCTACTTTCCAGGCTCCTAGGATCAGGGTGCCAGAGGCCCCCAGGCATCTCTCTGGGAGAGCGGGGCTTACCGCACTGCGTGATGTAGTCCACACAGCGGAACACGATCACCGGGATGTCCGAGTCCCCAAGCTGCTGCTCCGATAGCGTGTCCCCCAAGCTGGCTGCTGCTTTCTGGATGGCCCCTAGCCAACCCATGAAGTCCAGTTTCCGTTCCCCCTGGATGTACAGTGTCCTGGGCCCAGGACAGCCAATCACTGAGGGGCCTACACCAGGCCCCCCTTCCTCAGGTCTGCCAGACTACTCCAGACTTCTCAGAGCCCCTCAGGGAGGCTATGTCTTACCTCCTTCGTTCCACCAGCACCAGCACCTGGTTCTCACTGTCCCCTTGGACGGCTGTGGAGGGGCCAGTCAAGGTAAGGCCTTGCTCATGATCCCCAACCTGCTCCCTCCTGAGGCTCTCTGGGCACACACAACCCTGGGACCCACCCCCATTTGGTGTGGTCACCAAAATGCACCCCAAGGGCGGGAGAGGACATGAGAAGGCAGGCTGGCTCCTTCTGGCCAGGCCAGGATAGAGTTCAGACTTCTAGGCAAGGGCTGGGGGCCTGGGAGCCCAGGAGAGGGTGCCCTGAAGGTTGGGGGCTCAGGTCTGGGTCCACGCACAAAGCTCCTGTAGTTTTCGTAGTTGTAGTGGCTCTTCGCAGGGACCCTCTGGGAAGATGGCACGGAGCTCAGAGCCAGTAAGGGCAAACCAGCCTTCCTGGGCCCGCTGTAGGCTCAGGCCAGCTTTGTAGGGTAGGCGCCCAAGCCGCTCAAAATCCCGGGCCAGCAGATCCTCGGCCAGGGGAGGCACAAATGCCTGGTAGGGGAGGCAGCCAAGGGAGGCTGCATCAGCCAGCAGCACTGCCTGCCCAGGACAATCCAGCCTCCCCAGACACCATCAGGGATGGCCCTTCTCTGGACCCTCACAACACCAAAGCATTCTTGCCCTCTGTTGTAGCACTAATCTCACTGCTGCTGCTACTGCTGTCTGTACCCCATCTGTCTCCCTCACCAGCATGGGAGCTATGAGAAGCCAGGACCAAGACAGGTTATTATGGGTGTCTAGGAATCTTGAGGATTGATCCTCAGGAGGCTCACAGACAACTGAGGGAGGCTCTCACAACACAGGGGACCTGAGGGTAGAGGTCTCACCTGTAATTTCCCTGCCTTATCCCTCTAGCCTCTGCTTGTTTACATCTAGGGACAAGGAGCACACTGCCCCTGGAAGCAGCATTGTCCATCTAAGATGGCACTGACTGTTACTCACTACTAAGCATTCACAGAGCACCTATAGAATGCAAGGCCCATAGCCCTTCTCCTGCAGAGTTGAGATAGGTCTCCTAACCTTCCCCCAGAGGACTGCAGATTACGTCAGGGCTTTGGCCTGAGAAGCCTGCCTGGTATCTGCTACGCTCAGTCCAGCCCCTACTTCCCATCAGAGACAGGGAAGCTGAGATACATGGATCAGCCCTACCTTGCCCCTGTCAGTCGCCCCTAAACCTATCCTGCTAACCCAGGCCCACCTTAGCAATGCACTTGACCCACTCATGAGCCAGCTCCGCACTCTCCAGCCCAAACAGGTATAGCCGTTCTCCTTCCGTGTATACCTCAAAGGTGTGCTCAAAGCTGTAAGTACACAGGCCAGGATTCAGGCTCATTTTGCCCTGCTCAGCCCCCACCCCACTGAATGACTTTCCCTGCCCCTCAGCATTGCCCTTGTGATTGCACTTCCCTAGCCCCTAGGGGTGGTGAGAAAGCCTTAGGCCTCGGCATCAGGAGACCTAGGTCAGTCTCTGTATAGTTTATTGTGTGATGCTGGGGAGGTCCTGCCCTTCTCTGGGCCCGTTTCCCTGTCTCCCCAGTGGAGGCTTGGACTTTACAGCAACACTAGTCAGTGATGTGCCCAGGGGTGCTCACCCATGGGTGTCAGGAGGGGGCACTGCCAGGCACACAATCTCGCTGGCCCGAATCTCCCCGTTGGGGGTCACTGCCCGCTCATTCTCATAGTAGCTCAGGACCCCGTCACTAAGGACACACCATCGTCGGCTGAACTCTGGGGAGAAGTTAGTCAGGGGAGCCATGAGGGAGCCCCCCAATACCACTTGTAAGCCACCTCTCCATCCTCCCTGGCCGCTACTCCCACCTGACCCACCTGCTCTTCATTCTAACTCAAAAGTTTCCCTCAAATCATCTTCCTCTCTGTAGCTCCACCACTGGGCCAGCCCACACCTCATCTGCCCCAGAACTCTTCATTGGTTTTTTGGCTTCCAGCCTGGCCTCTTCCAAGAGCCAAGAGTGACCTAGTTAAAATCAGACTACACCCTTCCTCTGATCAAAAGGATTCCATGGCCCCCCTTGCCCTCAGGACAAAGTCTCTGCTGGGTCTGCCTCTGCCTCCCTGTCTAGCTGCCTCTCTGGTACTCCTATACTCAGCCTGCTTTTGCCCACCTGTTCCCTCCCCACACCACCTGAGTTCACAGGCAGCCTTCTATACCCACCCAGGTGCTCCACCCTCCTCTGCCAGAGCACCCATCACTGTACTCAGCCTCGTCCTACCATGGCTCTGAGGAGACTGACAAGATCCCATAAACGAAAGAGAACTGGGAATTGGGTAGTGGAAAGAACAGAATGTCAAGGCCATGCAGGCTTGTACAGTTCATAGCACTGAGCTTCATAGCAGCTCAGAGCTTCCTGGCACCCAAGGCAAAAAGGATGATTCAGATAGTTACATAAATGACATTATCAGGCAGAGGGAGTTAGACCCAAGGCAGTGAGGTTGTGAACAGCATAGGTTCCAAAGAAATCTCTTAGGGAGTTGGAGAGCTCCATCCCCAGGGTGGCTTATGCAGGAGGGTGCTGAGGGATGTGGCGAGCAATGGCTCAACAATGTTCCCACAGCAGAGATTGTCCCTCATCCTGTCCAGGAGGGCCTGACATGTGCCAAGGATGGGCTCCCTCTAGAAGCCCAGTCCTACTTCAGTTTCCCTTCATTCTGCAGACATATGCCTATGCCCAGAGTGTGCTCAGCACTGTCCCAGGTTCTGGGGGCTACAGTGGTGCCCAAGAGGAGCCTCTATTCCAGTGGGGTTCAGAAAACTGATAGACACACACTCTTTAAAAGACAAATTAATACCAGATAAGTCATTTGAAGAAAAACTAGGGTAAAGGGAGAGATCATGCTATGGATGAAGTGGTCAAGGATGTCTCTGCAGAAGTGACAGACCTGATTAAAGTGAAGGACTAGCCAGGCGTGGTAGTGCACGCCTTAACTCCCAGTGACTTGAGAGGCTGAGGTAGAAGGATCACTTGAGGCCAGGAGTTCAAAAGCAGCCTGGACAACATAGCAGCGAGACCCCCGACTCAAAGAAACAAAAAGGTGAGGGACAGATCATGCAGGTACTTGGGGAAAAGCAGTTAGGGCAGAGAGAACAGTAAGCACAAAAGTGGTGGGAACAAGGAGGCTGGCAGAGCTGGAGCGGAGTGAGCAAAGGGGAGAGGGCAAAGAGGTAAAAGGTGGGACCCCAGCTGTGCAGGCTCTTGTGGGATGTGGAAAGGACCACAGATTTTATTTAAAGTTGAGGAGTAAATGGAAAGCAGAGATGAGAGAGGGACATGGCTTAGAATTTAGGCCTCAAACCTCCTTCCATCCACAGGCTCTAGATACCAGATGCCCTAAGGGGTCAATAAAGGCTTCTTTAGTCCAAAGGAAGCTCTGGCAGTGAGGGACCTACTCTGCAGTGCTGTGCCCCACCCTACTCTCAATTAGCCCATTTATTAGGCAACTGGTATATACCAGAGACTATATCCAGGAAGCCCTCCAGGGTGACTCTGCCAGAGTCCACTTGGCACCCCCACGGTATCCGTCTGGCCAGCCCTGGCTTCCCTGGCCCAACAAGCTATTCCAGAACACCACAGGCCAGGACGGTGTCTGGTGCAGGACCCACCTTCCCGGGCACGGCGGTCGTGCAGTGGCTTGCCGGCAGAAGCAGTCTTGTAGAGGAAGCCACTGTGGCTCACAGTTGGCAGGATGACTGAGTAGTGCTTTTCCAGGGGCTTCATCGATTCCACCCGAGGTACTTCTGTGGAGGAGAAATGACTGGTCATGCTAGCCATCCAAGGGTGTCCGCACTCTGCTTCCACTAGACCAGGCACCTACGCTCACTTTCAAGTCATTACCTGGGTTCTGCAGCCGCCTGACCAGCAGCCACCAACTTCTTCCCCTACCTCCAGGGTTTTGCCCAAACTACTTCTCCACCTCTCCCCACCTGTAGAAAGTCTACTCCATTCCAAGGCCCAGTTCTAGGGAGCCTCCCTGACTCTCAGCCCATCCCTCATGGGAGGCATGGGCCAGGCACACTTGCATGAGGGAGCCATTGGGAACATTCAAGAAAAATCCTAGGAGAGAGGTTTGTCCCAGACAGTGCCAAGCTCAAGGAAACAGCTGGCTCCAGCCCTGCTCCAGTCAGCAATAGGGATGGCGGGTGGGGTGGGGGGTAGGGGGTGCTCTACCCTCCGGCCCACACCAGCTGGGTGGTCTTCTGTGCTTCCCCGAACACCTGGGCTCTCTCCAGCCCAATGCACCCCACCCACCCATGGCCCTGAGCCCAGAGCTCCGGCCACTGAGCTCCACCCTTAGTCCTGGCAAGTGGCCGCAAAGGCTAGCCCTGGGGTACGACCAGCACTGCTCATCCCCCTGCTCCTCCTCACCCACTCTGAGAGTGGGAGCCAAACAGGACCCAAACCAGGTCTGTGACTGAGCTCTACCCAGAAAGCAGTGGATAGGGTCACTTTGGTAGGTGACCTGCACACAGAGAAATGTAACACACCACCTCGCGTGCAACAGCAGATATACTCTGCACACACGCAAACCCCAGTTCTCAGGCTTCCCTAGGAGCAAGGAAACAAAGGTTCAGCGCAGCTCAGGGCTGCATAAATACCAGCACATGGGCACCCCACTGCGGGACACACACTGCAAGTCAGGAAGGGACATCCAAGTACCTACACAGTCACAGAGACACAGACACAAAGAGACACACATATGAAGCACAAATGTGCACTGACATGCAAACCCAAACACACCGCAAATCACACACACTGTTGCCCCTTGAGGAGTCACAATCACAGCTTGAGAGTAGTGTGCCAATCAAACCTCACAGGGCCCTACACAGCCCCTGGTGGACCCCTAGTCCGCAATTGCTTCAAAGGGCCAGACCATGGTGGCAGGGTTGCCCCATCCTCTGCCACGCTTACCTGTGGTCCGGTTGTTCCGCAGAAATTCCATCTGCAGGGTCTGCCCTGCCTGCTCTGCGAGAGCCAAGGGCGTGGGGGCCTCAGGGTCCCCCGAGAAGCAGTTAATCCCAGCCCCACAGCCCAGGAGTGCCTGGGTCTCAGCCAGGTCTGTGGTGGTGACTGCAGCACACAGGGCCTAGGAAGAGGGAGGGGCGGGTCAGCCCAAGCAGGGACTGAGAGGCCAGCAGAGTCAGGGGCGTGGAACAAGAGAAAAAAGAACAGGAAGGAGTCCCCGTGGTCTGTGGCTCATCTTCCAATTGAAAGAGAGAGCAAGGAAAGAAGAAAGAGAGAAGAGGAAGGGAGAAGCCAAAGGAGGGAGGGTGGGCTGCCTTGTAGAGGCTGGGGGTTTCCAGCTGCTGGGCCTCACCCCTGCTGGTGGCCCAGACACAGCTGCCCACTCCACTAGTGAGCCTCCTGCGGATCTCCAGCTCCCTCTGCCTGGTGGAGGGGTGGAGGGGTGCTTTGTAGCTAATTCCTCCCACATTTGAATTCCTCACCGCCTGCCCAGCCCTCCCAACCAATGGGAGTTGCTGCCCTCCTGGCTTACAGGCCACTGGCTTGCAGGCCATACTGGGCTGGGCTGGGGGCAGGACGCCTGGGTCCCTGGGAGGTAGAAGGCTGGCTCCTACTGGCCTTCTTGCTCGACTGAGCCTGCACTGGGAGGGGCTGCAGGCCAACCAGAGGTCACTCATGGCATCCCCCTGCCTCGAAGCTGGCTGCCTCCTGCTCAGAGACACATCAGGCCTCAAGGCTTGGCTCTCAGCCTGTCAGGGCCTGGGGCCCATACGGGGCCTCTTCATGAGTGGGGTGAGGATGGGGGTGGGTCAGAGCAGCCCAGCTGTTTTTCATGAGCCTGACAGGAAATAGCATCCCCATCAAGTTCACTCCTTTTGGCAGGATTCAGAAGGAACAGGGTGCGGGAGACAGAGGAATCAGGAGGAAGGCAGACAGATGCTGGGAAGTGGCCTTGGCCCAAGGGTCAGGCCTGGCTCCTCCCTGCACTGCCCTAACTTTCTGTGTGGCTTAGGCAGGGCTCTTCCACCCTCTGGGCCTCAGTTTCCCCATATGCCAGCTCATCACTCTGAGCTGGTAGAAAAGATAGGATAAGAAAAAGTGAGGGGTGAACAGTAAGAAGAAAGGGGGTGGCCTCAAGGGGCCCCAGAAGTGCAGTGCCCTGACCTTGTCCAGCTCCTCCTGGTTGCCAAAGAGCGGGTGGTAGCGGCGGTACTTCCCCTCTTGGTACTTGGCCTCCAGGTGGCGCCGGCGGGTGCCAGGGCTGCTGTTGGGCTGCAGGGCCTCACTGGGGGGCACATTGGCTGCCCAGAAGTGGTTCCCAGCACCATTGCCCAGCTGTAAGAAGAGCTGCAGGTATGGGCAAGAGGTGAGGCCAACAGCCAGCGGGTATGTCCGGTAGTCTTGGTTTCTGAGGTTGTCAGACAAGGTGCTGGAGAGCCAGGTCATCCACCTCTTGGAGGTAAGGAGCAGCCTGACCTGCTGGTGGCCATGGGTGTTCCCCCCACCAGCACTGGGCTAAGCCCAGGTCCTTGGCTCAGTGACAGGACAAGAGGCAGACAGCCTAACAGGTGGATGACCAGGCGTGGTGACTGGTCCCTGGGGGCCTTTCTTTTGCCCCACCCAGTCTCACATCTGGAATTTTGCATTCTTGAGGCTATCATAGCTGGGTGGTGCCTGGCCTGTCACCCAGGCGTCCTGCCCCCAGCCCAGCCCAGTATGGCCTGCAAGTCAGTGGCCTGGAAACACCTCCTGTCCCTGACATTCCTCTCTGGGAAGAGGGGTAGGGGTGGATTCGGGAGGAACACAAGGGCCAGCATTCAGGGAACTAGATCAGTGGTTGATTCTGCTCATCTTTCCACAGCCATCTCCTGGGCTCTCACCTTGCCTTTTTGTCCAGTCCTATGTGGGGCACTAGGGCACAGCAGAGAGCAAAGCAGAAACAATCCCTGCTACTACTGACTCACTCTGTGTCTTTGGGCAAGTTATTTTCTCTCCCTGGGTCCCAGTGTCTATAACTGGTTATTCTAATCTTAATTCATAGGCTTGTTTTGAAAGTCAGTTCATTAACATATGCAAAGTCCTTAGCATTTATGTGATGAACACACTATGGGGACATAGGAAACTGATGTGACAAACAAATAGCTTGGCCAGGGCTGTTAGGAACGCCCTGTGTTGCAAGTGCCTGAGTCTGGACCCCTGTTGCATGTTCTCCCACGTACCTCACACATACACGGCTATGTGGGAACATCAAGTACTCAAGCATAAATGTACGTGTAAGTGTGTGCCCAAGGCATACACACACGTACCCACTGGTGCCTGTGAGCTCAGATGAAATGAAAGGTAAGAGGCTCCGAGAGGAGTTAAGGGTAGGAGAGAAGGCCCTAGATCAGCCAGGAAGTGGATGGAAACAGGAGGGGTTGGTGGTCAATATGCATTTGCTGAATAATCTCAGGAAGATTATAGCCCAGTCCCGGGCCTCAGTTTCCATCTAATGAGATGAGAGCTAAACTAGATGGTGTGTCAGCAAATTCTTTCCTTAAAGGACCAAATTGTAAATATTTTAGGCTTTACAGAACATATACATTCTCTGTTCCATCTTTTTTTTTTTTTTTTTTTTTTTGCAGTTTTGGCCAGGGCCTGGTTTGAACATGCCACCCCCTCCATCCTTTTTTAACAATACTTTAAAACTATAAAAATGTTCTTAGCTCACTAGCCATTTTGCTGACTCTGCCAAAAATAATTGTGTTTTCCAAAATCACCACCCACTAGATTATCACAAAGGTCTCTTCTGGATCCTGGGTGCTGGGATCAGTGATTTGCGAAAAAGGGGTTGGAAAACCCCAGCAGGCTGCTTTGTGGGACAAACCCCAAATATCTGTAGCAAACGGGGGCATCACCACCTCAATGAGTGTTTCTGTCCACACTTTCTTGTCCATCTTCAGGCTCCGCACCTTGGAAACGCCAGCACCCAGTCCACGGTGCTCTCCTGTAGACAGAAGGCCAGGCTCAGGATCACCTGGCACTCCCCTTCCCATAGCAGACAGGGACAGGGGCAGATAGGCACAAGAGGCCAGGGCAGCCCCAAGGGATCCTGTATTCCTCACTGGCCTCCTGCACCAGCCCCCTGCCCTTAGCTCCCTAGTAGCCCCCTGCATCTCTGCCAGAGTGATCTCTTTAAAATGCAGATTCCTTACTTCCATCCTGGCACCTTACCTGCTGCCCATACACCATCTTTCTGCCTGGACTCTCTTTCCCCATCTCCCCACGGCTGCTCCTTCCTATCATTTAAGATCTCAGTTGGCATGTCGCCCCCTGAGAGAAGGCTTCCCTAACATATGACACGTGCTTTTGCAAGCATGGACATTTCCATACTTCTACTGGATCAGGTGTGTTTCCTGTCTCTTCAGACTACAGTGGAAGCTGCACTTGAGCAGGAACTTTGGCTGCCTGCTCTATCCTCGGTGCCTAGTGCAAACCTCGCTCACAGCACACACCTTATATATGTCTGTGGTGTGAAAGGCCTGGAGGAGTTGGGGCTGAACGTAATGGAGCCTTGCCCAGCTACAAGACCCATGAGGGACCCCTGTGCAAGAAGGGGAACTGGGGGGCCCTAGCAGTACCCAGGGCTGCCTGGCTCTGGCCTGGCCTTGCCTTCCTGCACACTCTTCTATGAGCACCCAGTCCACTCCAGCCAGTCCTGTACCCCCTTCCTAATGCACTGATGCCTTCCTAATCTGGTCCCCAGCTGGGTATCACTTTCCTGCACCCAGATCTCATGGCCCAAGCCCCCTGGACATTTGCCCTAGAAGTTCCACAGGCCTCAGGACTCTTCATCTACCTCAGCAACCTCCCCAGACTCATTCCTACTCTTCAGTCCCCATTTTAGAAGGTTCCCACTTCCACCCACCCAGAGCTGTCACCTGGGCACCATCAGTTCTCATGAAGGCTGAATCCTAAGTGCCTAGCAGTGTCTGGCATGTGGCAGACCCTTATTCAATGTTGGCCGAAAAGATGAATGAATTTGGATCTCCGCCCCCCTTTATTCTCACCCTTGTCATCTGATCAGCCATTAAGAGGTGTACACTCTGGATCCTAAACCTCCACACCCTGGATGTTCATCACTTGCTTAGGCCAGGCCGCCTCCTCCCTTTCCTGATCCAACAGCAGCTTCCTCACTGGTCTCCAGTCTCGTCCCCATCGCAATTTAGCTTCCACCTGCCAGCCAGAGTCTGACCACAAATCTGACCCTGTCCCTGCCTCCTGTCCCCTTCCAGACAAAATACTAGCTCCTCCTCCTACATGCAAAACTCTGCCTGGTCTGACCCCTGCCAACCCCTCTTGCCTGTCCTTCCCCACACTTCTCAGGTTTCAGAACACGAGACCACAACAGGCCTACACTCAAATCCAGCCTCAACTACTTGCTAAATGACCCTGACCAGGCCACTTTCCCTCTCTGTACCTCAGTACTCCCATCCCTGACGTGAGTTATTGAATCCCTGCCTTTAGACCTAAGGCCTGCAGATTAATCAGAGTAGGAAAGGCTTGGAGCACAAAAGAAGTCCCAGTACTAGTGGCTTTGACTGCTACCTCTACTTCAGCCCATCCTGCCAGATAGGCCACCAGACCCATGACCAGCCAGTCTACCATGCTTCTGCCCAGTGCCTAACCCCACCACACACCTGCACAGCGCTTGCAGATGACGACGCAGAGGTTGATGGAGGCCCAGTCAGGCTGAGCAGCCCCACAGTCGGCACAAGACCTGTTGGGGGCTGCAGCCCAGATGCGCTCGGCCACTTCTGAGGTGGACAGAGCCTCAGCGATGGCTCCCTGCATGGCCTCTAGCCACTGCTCCTTCTCTAGCTCCGAGTCTGCAGAGAAGCTGAGGACACAGGAGTAGGGGACTTCTGGGGAAAGGCTCAGAGGAGTTTCAGAGCAGCACAAGGGGCACAGGATGAAGTGGTGGGGGCAGAGGTGTTGGGAGCTCCCGGGCAGAAGGAGAAGGAATCCTGGATCTGGTGGGGAAGGTAGGTGTGGACAAAGGCAAGGAAACCAAGACCTGAGTGATATATGGGGGTCAGGGAGCCTAAGGGGAGTCTGTCCAGCCTGGGGAGTGGGGAAGGATGCTGGGAAGAAATGACACCTGAGCTAAGACTTGACAGATAAGAAGGGCTGAGCCAGGTGAAGAGGTAGAAGGGCATTGTAGACAGAGAGAAGAGCGTGTGCAAAGGGGCAGGACAGCACAGGGGCAGTCCAGGACCTGTGGGCAGGAGGGCAGACTGGCAGAGAAGAGGCTGGGAAGCAGACAGGGCCAGGCAGAAGAAGTTAAAGTGTACCCTGAGGACAATGGAGAACCTGCAAAGGGTTTAAATGGGAAGGAGGGGAGAGCACAGAGATGTCTTAAAAAGACCTCTCTGCCATCCCCATCTTCAACTTCCTTCCTATCCCAGCCCCAACTGCAACATACCCTGTGGCCCCACCCCACAAAGAATGCCATTGGCCCAACATATACAAACACCTTTGGCCCTGCCTCACCATTCCTGTTCTTCAGGATGGGAAGCCCAGGTTGAACCATAAATGCATAATTGTCTTAAAAAATAAAAAAGAAGAAAGACCTTCTGGCTCTTTCCCTGTTATTGCTGCTGCCACCACTGCAGAGTCACACATGCATTCAAGTGTCCACTCCACCCATATCCCACTGCCATGGCTGAGGAAGGCATAGCTGCCAGAAGTGTACAGGCTATGAGCAGCGCTCTATGAGAGGTGCTAGGCACTGCCATCATCCATGACAGCCTGGCATGTGGAATTTGCAAAGCCACCAAAGCCTCAGACAAGAGCCAAGTCCATCTTTGTGCCCTTACATCCACTGTCACCAGCCACATGTGTCACGTTGGAAGAGGCCCTTTGTGCTAAACACCAAACCAACCTAATTAAGGTTAATGACAATGCAAAACTAGGGGAGGCTGGGTATGGTGGCGCATGTGTGTAATCCCAGCACTTTGGGAGGTAGAGGCAGAAGAATTACTTGAGGCCAGCCTGAGCAATGAGGCAAGGCCCTGTGTCTATTAAAAAAAAAGAAAAAAATGTAAACCTTAGCCAGGCATGGTACATGAACCTATAGTCCCAGATACTTGGGAGGCTGAGGTGGGAGGACTGCTCGTGCCCAGGAGTTCAAGGCCATAGTGAGCTATGATTACACCATTGCACTCCAGCCTGGGGACAATCCGAGACCCTGTCTCTTTAAAAAAAATTTTAAAAACAACAAAGAGGAAAAACACTGTAAAGTGATTGGTTGCAATTGTATAGTAGTCAAAAATCATAGCAAATATTCTCAGGCCAAGGATATCATTAAAGAGTATTTTTCTAAGCTTTGGGATGAATTCAGAATAATCAAAGAGTATTCCAAATGTAAGAAATGAACAAATAAAAGCTTGGCCTCTCTCTCTCTAAAAAAAGCCCCTCTGACAGTCAGAGTGGATGGAATGAAGAGACCCAGACCAGTACCCAGTGGGTGAGGCAGCAGGAGCCTGGGGCCACAGTGGTGAGAGTGGGGAAAGGCGGGGGGGGGGGGGGAGCCAACGTGGTAGGGATGGGTTTGCACAAAGGTGAAAGGAGAGGCAGGGATCTCATGGCTAGAGGGAGTGGGCCCTGGGCAGAACAGGAGTGGGGAAAGTGAACAGAGAAGATGGCCACAGAACTGGGGGATTGCAGGCCTAGAGCTCAGAGGAGGATCTGGCTGTAGACAGACATCTGGGCTGAGGACAGAGAGGTAGTGCTGGTGACAGTGCCAGTGCTTACTGGCAGTTACTACCCAGGGCTACAAAGATTCCTCGGTCCCCCAGGAAAGTGAGGCACAGATTTCCCAAGTGACACAGCTAGTAAGTAGTATACTCAAGATTTGAATCTGGGCACAGCAAAGTGCCTGAGAGGTGGTAGCTGAAGGCCTGGGAATAAGTGAGGGAGGGGGCAGAAGACAGAGACAGACACTGAGCAAAAGCTGAGGTCAGAGGAAACCAAGATGGCAGAGTCTTGGAGGCCCAGGAAGGAGCACCCAGCACAGGCCCAGAGCCAAGGAGGAGCCACCTCCTTGACAAGAGTACTTTCTAGAGAGAGTGAGAGCAGCAGGGGAGAAGGTGGTAGGTACAGCACAGTGGGCAGGGAGGACAGTGATGGCCAAAGGGGGCACTGTGAAGACCAAGACCTCTTAGAAGGGAGGGATCAGAGCAGGCAGCTCTGGCATAGGTGGGAACCCGTCTTAGAAGAAGGAACAGCTTCCTGCTTCTCATACTCTGCAAAAAGATCTCCTGGGAGGGAGAAAGGGAAGAAGGAAGAAAAGGGGAGGGAGGCTCTACCTGAAGATGCGGTAGGGTGTGGTGAGGTCGAAGCTGCGACGGTCCACTTCCTTCACGTTGCCCACACTCATGTCCACAAAGGTGATGCCGATGCCCAGGTGGTACTCCTGGCAGACAGGTGGGATGGGATGAGGGCAGGGCTTTGGAGCAGGGCTTAGGCTTATGTAACAATGAGGAGGAGATGAAGGAGCCAGAGTATAGGCTGGAGGGCGGTGCTCAGGGACCAGGTAGAAGGGTTCAGAACTAGGAGGGAATGGGAAGGGCAGGGCTCAGGTCCTGGGAGACCTGGTGCAAGGGGAGGAACCAGGGGGGCCTGGGACAGAGGAAGTAGGGGGTCCCTGAGGTGGGGAATACTAGGGGAGGGCCTGGGCAACAGGAGGGATGAGGGGAGTGGACATGAGCAGGGGAGAGAGGTTCAGTGACCTGGCTAAACCCTTAGCACCTCCAGATTCTTGTAGAGTTGTACTTTGTCACCGACCACAGCCACATACAGCTTATTCTTGAAGCCACGCAGCTCCAAGCTGCCGGCACGGTCAGGCTGCTCTGAACCCGGCACTCCCAGCAAGTAAGCGCTGGACAGCCGGGCTCGGGTACGCTGCTCAGCCACTGCCTGATGCAGGGCCTGCACCCATGCATTCCGCTCCGCTGTAGGAAAAGAGTGAGGTGGACGACTGAGCTGGGCCTGGCAGGGAGTGAGCATTCAGGGGTCTCCTGACCCTGGGCTCCTCGGGCAGCACCTCCATCTGAAAGCCTACGCAGATGGCGCACCTATTACTCTGTCTGACTTCCCTGACCCAAACCAGCTCACGCTGCAATCTCAGCTGTGCCACTGATGCTGGGCAAGGTGCTTCACTTACCTGAGCCTATCTCCCCAACAATCAGGGAAGTGTGGTTCTGAGGAGTCACAGTCCCCCCTTCTTTCCCCTACTCAACAAAGGCATGATGCCTCCCCAGGTAAGATGAGGGACAGATGTGCCCTAGTTCTCTTCCCCATTTCTCTGGCTAAACTTTCAGTGTTCTCCCCACTCCATGAACACACATACACAACCCCCCAAACTTCCCACCATCACTCTCTGCCCGGAAGGCAAAGGTCCGATTGTTCGTAATCACTTCAAACTTCTGGTCCCCAGTGACAGCCACACGGGAGATGCAGGCCACAGAGATAAAGCGCTTAGAGTAGGCATCCTGGGGAAGAGAGAAGATCTGTATTTTCTATTTCAGGGCCCAAGACCTCCCTGACTCCCCCTAGCCTCTGCTGAAATGGATGCTGCAGCTCTGTCTCATGCAGGTGGTCAGGGACAGCCCCGATATTGACCCTGATGATGGCCTACAGCCACCCAGTGGGCTAGAAGGACACGGTTGGAAAAGTCAGACTAGAGCTCTGGGGAGGACTCCACCTAGGTCTGGTGTCAGGATCCAGCCTAGGCTGGAGCAGAAGTTGTGTCAGGGACTGATGCAGACCTCACCTTGTTACTGTCGAAGTAGCGCAGGTAATCAGCATCCAGTTTCACCCATCGTTTCTGATAGATATAAGATCTGGAGAGACAGAGAAACAAGAGGGCAAAGGACTGGGGCTGCGAGGATAGGCTTCAGGGTCTCCTAACCCCTCCAGCAGTCACACATAGTTAGGATCAGTCAGGTTCAAGGGAAGAAGGATCCCAAATGGCCACTGAGAAGAAGATGAATATTACCCATCTTCTTACCCACTGAATAAGTGAGTCAAACTCACAGTAGGACTTCCCAATTTAAAGGACAATAAAACAGGTCTGGAAGGGAGACCTATACGGAAAATCTTGGGTCCCTCTGGTTTTCTGATTCGTGATACCAATGTCCTGGAGCACCGTCCGCCCCCCCACAGAGCACCAAGAGGCTTCACTCACCCCTGCGGTGGGTTCTTGTCCAGCCAGCCTGCCTTGATGACAGATGTGATGGGGGTAGAGCCCCCAGGCAGCCCATCCATGGGGTGTGGTGGGAGTTCAGTAATCAGGCTGGGCAAGGGCAAGTTCAGGGGGCTGGTGTGCCATCCACTACTAGGGAGAGAGGAGAGCTGAGGGGGCTGGCCGAGGAGGAGAGTGGTGGGAGGGCTGGGAAGGGGCTTGGCTTTGGGGAGAAGGAAACTGCTGAGAAGAGTGGATGCTCACTTGGGGACACCCTCATAGGCGTGGTCGTCCTCATCCTCATCCTCTCGGTCGTCCCCAGACAGCTCCTCCCCCTCGCTCAGCAGACTGGCCACACGCACGGCTCGTGGGACTACTCTCAGTGGTGGCTCCTCCTGCCCCCAAACCCACAGCATCATCCTTCCCTTCTGCCCAGATCACACCCACCCAGGGGCTGCCGTACCCCTTCTGTCTACACAGTCTGACCCACACAACTCAGCACTTCTATTTCTGTTTCTTCACATTCTCCTCCCCCACCAATGGGGTTCACAGAGGGCCCCAAGGTCACAAGGACAGGGGATCCAGTGGCCAGCACCAACCTAGGCCACAAAGACAGAAACATGAAGGGACAGGGAAAAAGATTTGGGGCTAGAGAGATAAGACAAACAGCCAGACGAAAAGGAAACAAAGATAGACACTGCACGACAGAGATGCATCAAACACAGAGGGAAGAAAGAGGCCACAAACCACCCAGCAGAAGTCACAGACCAGAATTCCCACTGTGGCCCAGGGCTCAGGGACTATGATTAACCCCTGACCCCTGGATGGTATGAAGAGGAAGTGAGGAAGAACAGCTCTCCTGTGATATGACTGCCCACTCTCTATTTGATGGTCCCCACGGTCTAAAGGGCAGCTAGCCAGCCTTCCTTCTACACCGACAGGCAGACAGCCCAAACCCTCACCACTGCCCTGCCCCACCTTCTTGATCATTGTGCTGGTGGGGGCCTCTGGCCCCTCCGCTGGGAGATCATAGTAGTCAGAGTCATCTGGTAAAAGAGTGATAGGGGAGACTCAGAAGCAAGGGGCTAGCCTCCTCTCCTGGGGCACCTCAGCTTAGCTTCACAAAACCACCCCAGACCAAGAAAGATCCCCACCCCCATCTCAGCTTGGCTTTCAAAAAAGGCAAAGGGGACAGGAAGTACTATCTTATGCCCTTGGGGCCTCATGGGACAGCACTAAGGGGTGACCAAGGAGAGGCCCGGCCACCCCAGGAAGTTCTAAGCAGGCAGCAAGCTTGGTGGTCAGGGCCAAACTGTCCAAAAAAGGATAAAAAAAGCAACAAATATCAAGAAAAGTAGACTGCCCAGGAAAAGCAAACCAGCTGCTACCATGGGAAATGCTTTAAGAATAAATCATGGGGAACTCAAAAAGCCTGCCATGTCCCCACATGTAACAATCAGTAGGTCAGAGAGCCAGGTGCTGTCTGCATTCGAAGATGATGCTCAGAGTGACCTTCCAAGGCCACACACTGGGCTGGTAGTAGGGTGGGACAGAATGTGGAGTGGGATCCTTGCATACTCTCCAGGGGCCCAACCTAGGCAACCCACCCAGAGACCCATCCCCTGGTGGCAGCACTCACCGAACTCTGGGAATAGGCGTTGAGGCTTTGGCGGGATCTCAGGTGGGCAGGGAGGTGGAGATGGGGTCTGGGGAGGCCCTGAGGGGAGAGCGGACAGGGGCTCCTCAGGCTCTGGCTGGGGAGGGGATGATAGTGGTGGCGGCAATAACTTCTCCTTGGAGGGAAGGCTGGAACAAACCAAAGTTAGGCATCTCTAAGTGACAGAGCCAGGACTCCAACCCACCAAGCCCTCAGCTCACCTGAGTTTCAGTAAAACTCATTCATTATACAAACTCACACACACAGATGAGCACTCTCCTCAAAATGCCCTCCTCACCTCATTTCCCTGGTCAAAACCCTTCCTAGGTCCCCCAAGCCTAAAGGAAACAAGCACCCTCTGTCCCCAGTGCTCTAGCCTTTAGCCCTATGTACCCACTGGGTCTCCACTCTGGAGGAGGGATAAAGACCAAACTGGGGAGTCTGGGAAGGCTTCCTGGAGGAGGCGATGCTTGACCTGAGAAGGCATTTGATGATAAAGGGAAAGGATAGGATTGAAATGGGATTCAAGGCCCAAGTCACAGACCAGAGCCTTAGAAACAAACTCCTAAGATTCTGTATTGTGGGCCTCGGGCTCAAGATCACCTTCTTTCTTGCCTAGACTTGGATTTCACTATCTCCTGGTGTCTTCAGACCCCTCAAGCTCACCTCAGCCCATCATACTCGTCTTCCACAACACCAATTTCTCATTTCTGCTACTGCTCCCCCGAGGAACCTTCCCCCTGGGCTCTCACAACACAGATCACATGCCCTGCATCTCATGCCCTTGCACACTCTGCAGGGCCACTCTCCCCTGCAGCATGCCCTGCCTTGATGCTTTGGCATCAAGGACATGGTTTTGAACCTTGCCTTAGTTCCTGTGTGTCCTTGGGGCAAGCACCTAGCGGCTCTGAGCCTCAGTTTCCTCTTCTGTAAGACAAGGACTGTATTAGTGACCTGGCAGGGCAGCTGGAGGATTAACCAAGACAAGACATGTCATGTGCCAGCACACAGGATGCCCAGGGACCACCAGCAGGAACAAGGGGCCCTTGAAGGCCTGGCCCCACCAGCCATCTCTGCCAGGGTCCTGCAGGAGCCAAGGATAGGCATCCAAACAGAAGGGTAACTTCTCCCACTAGCTGTTTCTGGCCTGGTCTTTATGTTACCCCAATGTTCCTGGCAGTGACTGATGTGTGAGACTACCACAAAAGCAAGGAAGAACCAGGAGGGAGTGACAGGGCCTGCCTGGGGGATGGTCATGATGCCAGGCCTTGGCTCAAGCTGTTGCCTCCACCAGCAATACCCTTCTCCCTGTTCTCAGACTAGGAAACATTCACTCATTCTTTAACTCTAAAACCAAGCCTCCCTCCTCTGAACATCTCTGACCCTTTCTTTTTGCTCTCCCAACCCATCTGCATTTCCCTACATTATGAGCTTCAGATAAATTATTTCAAAAGATATTTTTCAAAATATCTCCTTCATGCCAAGTAATGTGCTAACACCTAAGCCAGGATCTGAACCCTGATTCCAATGTCTATTGCTTCTTAGGACACATGGCTCCTTCCACATCAACCTGTACTGCAACCATCTCTTCTCTGTGTGTGACAAAACTCTTCCACCGTCCGTGTGGGAATCTGACCTTCAGCTAGCTTTCAAGCTCTGTTCCCCCAGAAGCCTGTTAAGGTGGTAAGACAGTCGTGTTACTAGGCAACACTGTCTTTGGCAGCAATGGTCTGAGAGCAAAGAACTGCATCTGAACTGAGAGGAACTGCAAGTGGACTCTCTACTTGGTGGAGAAGCCAGGGCTTTAGGTTTCCCCAGTTTGGTGACTTGTAAACTGGGCACGTCTCATGCATGGGCCTGAAACCACACCTGTGGGGTTGTTAGAGACATCCTGGCTCCTGCAGCAAGAGTTTCCTAAGCCAGGTTGGCTCCCCATGAGTCACTTATCCACTGTGAGTCTCAGTCTTTCACTCCTAGGGGGTATGTGGTTCCACAAGCTATGTGGACTGTGGCAGGATTGCTATGAGGATCCCACAGCAGATGTCATTGCCTGGTGGAAAGCTGCTCCCTTGGAATCTGATTCCAAGTGGGGCCCATGGCAGTCTTGACAGTTTGATTGTTTAGCTGGACCTATGAAGCCCCCCCTGGTGGGCACTGCATAAAGCTGTCTCCCCCATGTGACCCTGAGCCTCTTTAGGGCAAGGGGCAGCATCTGCCTTGATATTCCAGTATGGGCTTGTGGCCTAGTCAGGATCAAGAGTATGTGGGCTGGCTAGGCAGGGGTGTAGGCAGACAAATGAATGGTAGATGGTAACTGGGTAAGTTGATCCTTAGGGTTGGAAGGGAGGCAAATTTAAGGGATACAACCTGTCCCTACCTCCTCTGGACTGCAATCTGGCTGGCCCTGGCCCAACAGCTTAGAGTTCTACCCTTAGCTAATCACAGGCCGGGCTTCTAATGGCCCTTACCTCTTAGACTCTGGGAGGCAGGCCCAACAGCATGAGCTGCACTGGGCATGATGTGACTGAGGGAATGCCTATAGGCCCAATAGCATGATCGGGGGTGCTGGCTCTAGCTGGTCACTGTCCTTAGATGTAACCTGACAGACAAATCAATCCATTGGGCTGCTGCCTCCCAGAATCCAAGAGGCACAGGCCATTAGAAGCCCAGCCTGTGATTAGCTGAGGGCAGAACTCCAAGCTGTTGGGCCAGGGCCAGCCAGATTGTAGTCCAGAGAAGGTAGGGACAGGCTCTATCCCTCCAATGCCAAGGAGGGCTAAATGGGCCTATCTCCCAAAGCTCCCCCTGGATCTAAGGACAGAGCTAAGAGGAAGGTGATAGTAATGAGCAAAAATGCCCACCTGCTGCCACTCAATCTCAGGATCGAGTGTCATCAGCCCTCTCACCTCCGGCAGCCCATCTCATCCCCATCACTCTTGAGGAGTCTGCCCATCCTGCCTGCTGGGATGTTCCCTGAAGCGATCTCTATACTTACCTTCCTTACCACTGTATCCCCAGCACTCAGCAAATTTATAAACAAATATACACCTAGGTTAATTAATTCTTACTAATTAATTGTGCATGTGTGTGTGTGTGTATGTATGCCTGTATGTTCCCAGTCATCTTCTAAGCACTTTACATAAACTCGTTCACTTACTCATTACAGGGGCTCCATAAGGTAAGGCTTATCATTATCCTACTTTACAGAGGATGAAACTGAGGCACTGGAGTGCTAAATAATTTGTCCTTAGTCCCAAGCTGAGATTTGAACCCAAACAGTCTAGCATCACAGCCCAAGAAATGAGGCCACGCCAGGATCTGAGAGCTACTCTGAGGACTGCTGTCTCACACTGGCCACCCAGATCCAGGGTCCATCTGAGAGAGAACAGTCACAGCTGGCAGCTAGCTGTCGTCACCATGGCAAGAAAGGAGAGGGCAACAGATGCAAAGGGCTCTTCTCTCTTCTCCCAGCAGAGCAGAGGCAGGGAAGGGGCTATGTCCCTCTTATAAATCTCAGGCCCCACCATAGCCATGTCCTGTAGGAAACTTCATGGCTGACCCCTGCCTGCCTGTCTACTGGATGGGATTAGGGACCTGCTTAGTCATGGGCAGGCTTAAAAAAGAAGAAGTGGAGTCCAGGAAGGCATAGCATGTGGGAAAACCCCAGGAAAGGGGCAGTGACCTCCCACCAGGAACAGAGCCCACAGAATGCCCCACACCAGCTGGAGTCCCAGCTCCTCAGTGCCTGCACCCTTAAGAGGGGGTCCAGGGTGGGTAGGGCTCAGTGGGTAGGGCACCAGCCACATGCACGAGGCTGGCGGGTTTGAACCTGGCCCAGCCTGGCCTAGGCCAGCTAAAAACAACAATGACAACTGCAAGAAAAAAACAGCTGAGTGTTGTGGCTGGCACCTGCGGTCCTCGGTCCTCTGCTGAGGCAAGAGAATCCCTTAAGCCCAAGAGTTGGAGGTTGTTGTAAGCTGTGATGCCACAGCACTCAACCCAAAGTGTCAGCTTGAGACTCTGGCTCAAAAAAAAAAAAAAAAAAAGAGAGGTTCCAGCTCCAACCCTGAGGTCCAGCTGGGATGTTCCCCAGAAACTTCAGCCCACCAGACCAGAAGATCTGCTCCAACCCTGAGCATGTCCTCAGTGGCCCCATCTCTCAGCCTTTGCTCCCAAGGCTCCCTGCTCCTCTCTACCCTCTCCCTACGATCCCAGCCCATGGAAGCCCACCAGTAGCTCAACAGTAGGCAGCCTCTGAGGTACCCCCACTTTCTCCCATACTGCTGGCTCCCTGCTCCTCCAGCCCTTTCTCCCCTAGTCAAGGGATATGCAAACCCATCTATTCTCCCCAGTACGCCTGGGCAAGACTGGACATCCTGGGCAGGGGCAGGGGCAGGGGCAGGGGATGATCCACTCAGCCTGGGCCTTCCACCTAAGAAGTCTGTTTTATTGGACTAAGGAAAATATACACAGTAGCATACACCTGGAGGATATGGAACATGTGAGGGTCCCAAGCTAGAATGGGTAAGAGTAGGGTGATCATATAATTAGTCATATAAACTGGAAACACTTTTCAGAGTGAAGAGAGGCATTATCAATACCTGTGTTGGGGCAACAGGCATAAAAAGGCCCTATCCCAAGCAAAATGAGATGTGTAGTCACTGCAGTTAAGAGACAGGGCTTTGGCCGGGCGTGGTGGCGCACACCTGTAGTCCCAGCGCTGTGGGAGGCCGAGGCGGGTGGATTGCCTGAGCTCAGAGGTTCAAGACCAGTATGACCAACAGTGACCCAGAGTAAGACCCCGTCTCTACTTAACATCAAAAATAGCACAGCATCTCCAGCGGAAGAAGAAAATGAACACCAAAAAAAGAGTACTTCAAACAAAGAAAAATGTACAAGCTAGTTGAAATTAAAAAAAAAAAAAAAACCAGAGAGAGACAGGGCTTTAAGCCAGGCAGACTTGGGTTTGAATCTAGCTCAAGTGCCCATCAGTCTGTGACCTCGAGCAGGTCACTTCATCTCTGAGCCCCAGCTTCCTCTCTGTCTCCAGGCTTACTGATAATTCAATAAAGGACAGCTACTCCCACATGTGACCAGCACAACTTCCTCCCCATGGCTGTGGCTGAAGGAGGCTCAGGCCCCACAAGTGGGGCTAAGAACTTGCTTCATAACAGCAACCTCGTCTCCTCCTCCTTCAAAAGCCCTAAATCACATACCCTCCCCCGTCCGGCAGACCAACCCTCACATCTCAGTCTGATTTGGGGCTTCTTTGGGGCTCCCCCAGCTTCCACACTTCCAATCACTCAGAGGAAGAGAAGGAGGAAGAAGAAGAGGAGGAGGAGACTGGGCCAGGAGCCTGCTTCATAACCACCTCTTTCTCTTCCCCCTGGCTCTCTCTTAGTATCTTTCTGTCCATACCAATCTCTGGCCAAACGAACCAGTTCTCAACTTGAAGGAAGGTAGGCTGCTGAGTGGGGCAGCCTGAATAAACCAGGCGGACTTTGGACTCATCCCCACTCATACTCCCCCCCACCCCCCGACTGTGCTGCAGACTATAAATGTGTACTTCCAGGCCTCTGCATACACACTCTTCCTTCTTCCTGGAATACCCTTCCCTGCCTGGCCAACTCTTACTCCTTCAAAAGGCCCAAATCATATACCCTCCCCTCTACTGCGGGGTTCCTCTCACAACTTCGGCTGTTCTGGGGCTTCCTTGGGGATCACCCAGCCGCCACACTTCTAATTGCTCAGTACAGCCATATCAGCCAATGTCTGCTTCACACAAACTGACCACAAAGGACCAAGGACCTGGGCCTATAACCCAGCCTAGAGTCAGGACCTTCCCCCTAAGCATCTGTCTCCTAATGTGATGTTCCCTTTCCACAGGGGAAAACTGTCCTGGCCACCCACTTCCTCATTCATGCCCTGGCCTCCTCAGGGCCCAGGCCATGGCACTATGCCTCTTGCTTCCTCTGTTGCTGCTTCTACCCTTCTTCATTCATCATGTGACCTAAAAGTCAGCACCTTCAGCATTCTTTTGGCTGTGTTTTGTTCACTTCTGCCCAGGCC
The DNA here is from genome assembly GCA_963574355.1 of Loris lydekkerianus. Classification (NCBI taxonomy): domain Eukaryota; kingdom Metazoa; phylum Chordata; class Mammalia; order Primates; family Lorisidae; genus Loris; species Loris lydekkerianus. The sequence continues at coordinate 60,010 of CAUYPK010013956.1, forward strand.
CCAGCATATGTGGTCTGGGAAGTAAGTTTGTGAACTCATCCCGGAAAAAGTGCTATATACCTCATTGCTGAATATCACTATGGCACCTTCAAAGTACTCCCCCTTGGGGAGTTATGCACTGATGCCAGCGCCTAGTCCACCCTTCAAAGCAATTTTGGAACTCTTTTTCTGGAATGACCACCAGAGCTGTCATTGTATGAAGTCTAACAAATTCACGAACTCATTCTTGAAAAAGTGATACATACCTCATTGCTGAATATCACTATGGTCACCATCCAAGCACTCCCCTTGGGAAGCTATGCACTGCCGCCAGTGCCTAGTCCACCCTTCAAGCACTTTTTCTAGGATTAGTTCATAAACTTAATTGTCAGACCTTATAGACATCTCTCCCTGGGTTCTCACTTGCTAGAAAGGGATGTCCACAGTCTATACCTCAGCATCTGCACACACCCTGGGGCCAATCCTCTCCATGCTACCAGCAGTACCCAGCAGAGAGGGGGGCCTTGGTGAGTATACTGAATGAATGAATAACAACCATCCTTGCAGCCTGGTCACTGGACATGTTCAAGACCAGCAGCTCCCACACTACTCTCCATATAGTAGTGTCCAACTAAATTTGGAGCCCATCTTCACAACCAAGACTTCAACTCTCAGCACTTCTCCCTGGGACAACAGCTAACACTTGCTAAGCAACCACCTTGCCAGGAATTCTGTTGCTGGTTTTTTGTTTGTTCAATGACCCAGGGTCATCAATTCCATTGCATTCAGGACATACCTCCTCTAGGAAATCTCCCCAATTGTTCCCTCCTCTAAGCTCACACACCTTTCAGGCATTAGTAGCATGCCACCACCCAGCCATCCTTGCCATCTGGGCAGTAGGTGGCAGAGGCTTTGTCTCCCACAGAACTCACAGAAGTACTGAGCCCCTCCCAAGTCCAGTCAGGGATGGCGTGGCAGGAGGAGCAGGTACAAGTATCTACTGGGCGCTACTGAAAAGATGAGCCAAGGGCACAGGGCAGGGCTGGGGAGGGCGGGTACACAGATAGAACCTGGTTAGAGGCCGCTCTGTCCCAGTGACCTGAGCACTAGGTCGGGATGGGGCGGTAACTGAGTTCATTAGGATTAGGGATCACGGCAATTGCAAGGAATGCCAGCCCTGGGGAGGACGAGTAGGAATGCCAGCCCTGGGGAGGACTTCATACTAAGTGCCAACCAGTGCCCTGCTGAGCCACAGGGCAGTCAAAGATATAGGAAGGAAGCCTGGCAGTAGGACTTCAGCTGGGCAGCTGCCCCCCTCCTCACCCTAAGGCAAATTCTCTCTTTTCTACAGGTATCACCAGGCATCAGGGTATTAGAGGAGGAAACTGAGACTCAGCAAACTGAGAAGACTCAGAACTTCTTCTATCACCTTAGACTGGAGGTGGGAGTTTCAGAACCACAGCACCCTTGATTTTGACAGTGAGATAAGCTAACCTGAAACTCCCCAGGGAATCTCCAGAGGATGCAGGGAGCTGGGATTGGCCCCAGGTCTCCAAAGGGCAGAGACCTCACCAAGGTCACAAAAATCTTAGGGCGCAGTCTGAGAAAGGCCTAGAAAACAAATAGACCCAGGAGAGAGATTTATGGGGAGCTGGAGACCTGGAAAGCCCAAGGGAGAGGGAGAGAGGAGAGAAAGGGAGAAAAGGAAAAGGTGGGGGGTGAGGGAGAAGAAATGGAGAAAGTGAAAGAAAACAGAAAATCCTGAGAACAAAGTGGAAGGGGGAGGAGAGCACCATAGAAAGTCTGGCCCAGAGGTGATAGATGGACAGACAGACGCCTGCCCTCCCCGGTACTCAGATGGAGCCTCCCTCCCACCTGCCCCACAGCCCCTCGCTCACCCTCAAGACGCCCACTAGGTCCTGGGGCCAAGGATTCTTGCAGCTCCAGCCAGGCGGGCTCACTCAGTGTGTGCACAAGAGTGTTTGTTTTATGCCTGTCCCACCTGACCCTGTTCCCTGGGTGTGTCTGAGGCCGCGTTCTCTTGGAAGCATCTGGGCCCAGGTATGGCTCTGTGCCCAGGTATGGCTCTGCGCACCTGTGATTTGCGTCCCTGAATGTTTGTGAATCACTTCTCTGCGTGCGGGTGTGTTACTGTGATCTGTCCTGGAAAGGGAGGGAGAGAGAGAGTGAGTATGTGTGTGTCTTGCTCTGGTCTCTGGTGGCTTCCGGCTCCCCAATTCCTCCGCCCCCTGTAGCCCTGGCCAACATACACTTCCTGAAAACACTGACTGAGGAGGAGAAAAGACCCAGAATCCCATGGGGCTGACACTTCCTCCTCCCCCCTCCCCCCACTACACCCTCCCCCCCCCAAGCTGGGATGGGACAGCCTACAGTGCCTGCTGAGGTCATAAGGGGAGGACGCCAAGAAGCCCTGCGGCTGCTGGCTGGCTCTTGAGGTGGCCCCTCCTTCTCCCCACCCCCACAATGAGGCCCACAGAGTCTGGGAAAGAGGCTCTTCGAAGGGAACAAGTTTTGCCCCAGCAACAAGTGATCAACCTTCAGAGAGACTAGGGATTGGCTGAGCCACAGGGCAGTTAAAGACACAGGAAGGAAGCCTGGCAGTAGGACTCCAGCTCCGCAGCTCCCTCCTCCCCCCCCGCCCTAAGGCAAATTCTCTTTTCTGCAGTTATCACCAGGCATCAGGGTATTAGAGGAGGAAACTGAGACTCAGCAAGCTGAGAGGGAATTTGTGGAGTGGCCCTGGAACCCCAAATCAGAACTGACCTCTCTGCCACTCTCAGAGAAGCAAGTTCCGAGGGTTCACATCCATAAGACTTGGAGCTGGCAGGCCTGGCTCAAGGCCAAGAAGCAGGGTCTGAACACTGGCTTCCCCTCTGCTGGGTTGGGCAAGTTTCTCAGAATCTCTGTATTCCTCAGCAAGTTCTCTACCACAGAATTACATAAAAAAAGGGAGTGAGGACTCTAAGTGGGGTCCTTCTAGAGCAGTGGTTCTCAACCTTCCTAATGCCACGACCCTTTAATATAGTTCCTCATGTTGTGGTGACCCCAACCATAAAACTATTTTCGTTTTAACTAATTTTGCTACTGTTATGAATCATAATGTAAATATCTGATATGCAGGATGGTCTTAGGCGACCCCTGTGAAAGGGTCGTTCAACCCTAAAGGGGTCGCGACCCACAGGTTGCAAACTGCTGTTCTAGAGCCTGGTTCTGAGAGCCCTGGGCAAGGAGAGAACCCTAACCTTGCTTGTTTTCTGATTGGCTGACAACTTTGTGGCCTAGGATCCTACCTCAGCCTTGTTCTTCCCACCTGCCTCCTCTGAAGGCCTCTTCCTCCGAAGACATCTTGAGTGACATAGATTGTTGTCGGGTAGTGGGATGTGGGAAAAGAATTGGAGGTAGTGAGCTCAGGACCCTGTAACCATATGGACCAGTGTGTCGTATGCATATATACCTATATGAAGCCCAAGCTTAGCGCCTGGCAATATACAATACCCTCACCAACACAATCTATTTCCCTCATGATAAATACTCACTGAAGGCCTATTAGGCACCTGGCACTGTTCCAGATGTTGGGGATTCAGTAGTAAACAAAATCAGCAAAACTCCAGGCCCTAGTGGAGTTGACATTCTAGTGCATTCAAGTGGACACTCTTGGCAGCACATGTACTCACATATGTACACACTGGCTCACACCTGATAGTCCGAAATAAAACACAACCAATTCACTATCCAATAGCATATGACACACTATGAGCACATGTATATGTGCATACAGGTCCCAGTGAACACACACACACACACTACTTCACGTCACCACTGAAACTGCACAAATCCTTACAAATTTTACATCTTAGCATTACGAGTTATCACCCTCAGAACCTGTGCAAATTTGTAAATACCCAGACACACTATGACCCTGACAGCTTACCCAACCAGCCAAACCCATACATTTGGGTGCACATACACAAACTGGCCCAGGTACACCTTCACACTGAGTTAAGACCCTGGAAGTATACACAAGCACACATATTATAGCAGTCCCCAATTCCATTGGCAGCTTGAGGACAGGCCTTAGTCACCACATGATCTTATGTGAAAGGCCCTAGATTGTAAGCTGGAGTAGGAAGACCATATCATGAGACACTGTAGTAGGATCCCTGCAAGGCGGGGAAGGGGCAGTGTTATGCCATGCACCAAGGAGCCTGGGGGAGTCACAGGAAGAGGCCAAGAGGGGACAGGATGGCCAGTCAGGCTCTATGTTGGCTCTCACCTTGATCACTATGCATCTGCTATGAGGCTTTTTTTTCTTTTTTTTGAGCAGAGTCTCGCTTGAGACTCACTCTATAGAGTGCCATGGCATTGAAGCTCACAGCAACCTCAAACTCTTAGGCTCGAGTGATCCTCTTGCCTCAGTCTCCCAGGTACCTAGGACTATAAGTGCCTGCCATAATGCCCAGCTATTTTTTTAGAGACAGGGTCTCGCTCTTGCTCAAATTGGTCTCAAACTCCTAAGCTCAAGCAATCTATCTGCCTCGGCCTCTCAGAGTGCTAGGATTACAGGAGTGAGCCACCATGCCCTTACTGTGAGTTTTTCTACTGCAAGGCTATGAAGACTTTGTGCACCGTATGAGCCAAGGACTGAAGATGGCCATGACTCCCAATGTCACAGACTTTGGACAAGGGAAGCCAGGCTTGGCAACTTAGCCCTCACCCCCATTCTGCCCCAAAGAATAGTCCCATGTTGCGGGAATAATTTTCTACCAATTCTCTCAGCACAGTATATATTGTGGGTCCTCTACCTATAAGGGACCAGACTCCTGACCATGGGAGCTGGCCTCCCCAGAAACTGGCTAAGTAGGTACGTTCAGACCAAGGCTGTAAGAGTAGGAGCTGGTACCCCCGGGGCCCAAGCGTGTGGACAGAACTGTCACCGTACCCGTATGAACTTGGGTATCAACTCCAAGAACACCATAGAAGGCTATGGGAGACCATGAAGGGAATCAAAGGGGCAGCTCGTTACCAGTCACACAGCTAGCCAGGCCAGGCTCAGCTGTCCTGCCTCCTAAACAGGAATCCAGTCCTCCCCTTCCCCAGAGGGGGTTTGGCCCCCTAACCTTTGTGAGCTCCCTAAGGACAGCTCCTCCTCTGTACACCCAACTCCTAACCCCCAGAGACAGTCTCTCCCCATCCAAATGACCTGGTAGAAAGGAAACAGAAACTACGCCTGCATGCCTTATGGCCACTAGAGGGCATAACAGCACCAAGAAACGCCAAACAGCTTCCAGCTAGGCACCCTAGTTACCTGTTTCCAGTCGTGTGAACCCAGGAAGGCCATGGCCCCTGTTTGTGCTTCCACCAATCAAACCTCAAAATACCACAGCCCTGGCTCGGCCTTCAGGGTCCCCTAACTTAACATTCCTCCCTGGATAGAAAGAACTTCCCAGATTGTCCACACAGCCCTCTTGCCCTGCCAAGTATAGACTTGGCATCAATAGAGCAGTGCTGACTCCCAGCTCTCAGCCTTAGCTTCTATGCTTAAAACCAAGACATAAATCTCCCAGAGGCTTGCTGTAGGGATCAAGAAGCTCATTTAAGCAAAGAGCCCCGCAGTAACAAGGACCAGAAGACTTCTCCCTATATCTCTTCCTCCTCCAAAAAGCCTTCCCAGATTAGTGTGACTCGGCCCAAGTGCTCTAATAAATCCCTGAACACACATCTTGCTCCGTCTGGGGGTGCTCCCTCTTGCCTGTGCCACTCCACCCCCTGGAAATGGCAGGAAGGGAGGGCACATGTGAAGGAGATTAAAATGGAATAGCCACAAAACTAGGAAGCAACTCAAGAAAATAAGGGGTACCAGGAGCCACAGAGGGGAGAAAACAGGTCTAAGGAAGGAGGGTGGTGAGTAGGATGAGCCATAAGAAGTATCCTGGGATTAGGTGACATGTGGCAGTGGGATGGGGACAGGATGTGAGGTAGCACAAGCACCAAAAATGGGAAAATTCCTATGCCCAACCCTATAATAAGCCACCGTCCTAGGCATTCCGTTTCTTCCTCTGTTGCCTCCTGATACCAGCATGTACCCCAATCCCTCAGTTATCTCACATTTGGCAGGTCCCAAAGTTTCAGACCTCCTCCCAAACCCACTCCTGTCCCTGGGTCCCTACATCAGTGATGGTGCCCTCATCTACCCAGCCATACGAAACGGAAACCTGGAGGCCAAGGCCGTAGTGCCCCTCTACCAGGCAGTCCCCATCTGGACCTTTCTAGGGCCCACACCTGGCTCTGATCTACCTACCCCACCACCAGGCTTGTTAGCAAAGCCTGAGTGAGGCCTCACCTGGCCCTGTGCCCCACCCCCTTCCCCATCAACCTCAACCAGCAGCCAGTCATCCTTACTGCACTTCAGTTACTTTAAAACCTACCCAGCTCCCCAGCCTGGCCAGGCCTCACCTGCACCATCCCACCAGTCTAGGCACACCCTGGAGAGGGCCCAGACAGTGCTTCCCTCCTCTGAGCTGTGCACACATTGCTCCTTCCACCGGAAGCACCTTTTTTACTCCAGCACCCAAGTCCGCAAACTCTCCACACTCGCGCTGGCATCCTCTGCCATGTGCCTCCCACCCTGGTGGCATCTACTCACGTCACCAGCAGGCGGGGGGGCATGGTGCGAGGGGGCACGGGTGGAACATTCGGCTCTGCCAAATGCCGCTTGGCAGGCAGCGGGGGGAGCATAGGGTCTGAAGCAGCTGTGGTTGGGGCCACTGTAGATGGGTCAGCTGTGGACAGGGCAGTGAAGCAGGTAGGTGGAAGGCAGCTCCTCCGGGGTGGGATGGGTGGGGCAGTGAGCAGCCCTTCATCCTCTCCAGCAGCAGGCACAGGCTCAGGTAGAGTGATGGGCACAGGCAGAGAGCGGAAGACATGGCGTTTCATGGGCACAGGCCGTGGGGCAGGGCGGGGTGCAGGAGCTGGAGGGGTGTGAGCCCGGAGCAGTCCAGCCAGGATGCGGCGGCGGTGGCCAGGGAGAAGCATGCCCATGTCCATCAGGCGAGTATCACTGAGGCCCTGGCACTCAGTGGCCCACACCAGTCCATGCTGCTCGAAGAGCCCAGTGTACTGCTCCAAGTGCAGAGCCCGCAGCCACTCAGCCACCGACAGTGCAGCATCCCTGGCCTCTGCCATGGTTCCTGCCAGCAGAGGCCAACTGGCAGGGCCCTGTCCAGACCTGAAATAGACAGATGCGCACAGGTCAGAGGCATGGCTGCCCAGAAGTCGTCCCCTGATCACCATATCAGCATCCTTCTTAGCTCTCTCGTGCATGGGTTCAAGTTCTGTCCTTAAGCTTCTTCCCCTGTCTACATGTGCCAGGCAAGGCAGGTACTGTGAGGTCTCTGAACATACAGGCTGCCTGAAACTGCACACACACCCCCACACGCTGCACTGCCTCTATGGCCTCCTACCATCCAGTTCATGTTTCCTTTTCTAGGAAATCTGCCATAAGCCCCAGGGTTGGTAACATACCACACTGCCCTACCCAGCTCCAACTACTGCTATGAGACTGGCCAGAAGCAGGATTAGTGCTGTGTCTGGCACACCCTCTTCCCCACTGCCCGGTGCAAGACCCAGGCCAGGACCCAGTTTCCTCTGAAGCACCAGTTTCCAGCTGAGGCCCAGTTAACCTGAGGTTTAACGAGTATAAGTAGGACCAAAGTATGCCATTACTGGTCCCTCTGCATGCCCAATATAGGAACCTCACCTCACTTTACCCCATCTCCATGCCTCTGGAGCAGCAAAATACTCCAGAAGGTGAGTGAAGCCAGCAGCACATAGCCTCTGGGGTCCTGACCTTGGCAGTGGGCAACCCAAGGCAGGGAAAGGCCATTCATTCATTCTTTCAAAAGAGCCTTGTACTGGGCAGTGAGATCTCAGCTTCCTTCCCTAGACTCAAGAGGTCCTGCCTGGTAGGAGTCAAGAGATGATGTGAAGAGAAAGTGACCATTGGAGAAGGTGATTAACAGATCAAAGGGGAAAGTCACCTGGTCATCTTCATTGATACTAAAGAGGCATATGATAAAACCTAATATCTGGCTTGCTGACACAAAAATCTTAATAAAATAGAAGACATAGATGGCTACTTCCTTAAACAAGAAAACTAACACCTTGCTTAATGGTAAAATAATAGAAAAATTCCCATTAAAATCAGAAATGAAACAAAAGTATCCATTTCACTATGATTCACATTGTTCTGAAAATTGTTTTGTTTTTGTTTACCTCATTTCAATTTTATTAAAACTTTATCCAGATGGCAGATTATCAAAAGGTCAACTCAATGAAATCCCCATTAGAAAAAAAAAAAAAAAAACACAACCCAAAAACAAAGGGAAAATAACATAAATGAGATTCATCAGCAAGTCTCTAAAGCTTAAAATTTTAGACAGAATGGAAATAAGTTTACCCAATTCACCCATCCACTTTTGTCTTCATCTGTTCCAGGGCTTGATTCATGATCAAACTTTTTATTTTTATCATGTATGTGGTCATTTTCTTGACCCTCTGATTTTTGGTTTTCTTTTTCCACTGAGGATCTGGTCTTCTCATCCTCCTTATTTTTTAACGTGGAGAATTTTAATTCATTGTCCTGACTGCTTTGTTTTATTTTTGAGAATGGACTTGGATCTCCGTCAGCCTTTTTCCCCCTGCTTTTACTTGACCTATTACGATCACGAATTTTGGAGTACATTCTTTTCTCACCCTCAGAATTTTCTTTTCTGTAAGAACCCTTGGTTTCTGTACTTTTCTTCGTTTCTGCTTTGGCCGCCTTCTCTCTCTGAGCTCCGTGAATCGCTCCTCCTTCTCTTCCTCTCTTTCCTTCTTCATCTTCCTGGTGTTGCTCTTCTCTCGGCTGCGTGCCCGTCCTCTTCTCCTGCTCTCTGTGCCTGTGGCACTCCTTGCTTCTGCTGCGATCTCTGTCCTGGCTTCTAGAGCACACTCTTCTGCTCTTGTCCCTGCTTCTGCGCCGTCCCCTGGTTCTACGATTGTTAACTGTGTTTACCTTTAGTTATGTCCCATTCTCTACTCCTGGACTGTGCACGTCTATCCTTTTCCTTACCTTTACTGTAATCATGCTCGTTACTTTTTTATTGTTAAGACTTTCCTTTACTTCTACTCCTTTCCTGATCTTTTCCTTTAGAATCAGACTGTTTTTCTTTTTCTTTAACATTCTCATGATCCCTTTCTTTACTCCTTGATCTCATCCTCTTTTCTTCATGTCTATTATGTTTTGAATTTCTTTCCTTACTTTGTGATTTCTCTTTGCTCTTACTCCTACTTTTAGATTTCACCCTTTTCTTTGCTTTGTTTTTATTAATATTTATCATCTTTTTCTAAATTTCTTCTGATGTCTCTCTTTGCTGTTAGATTTATGGTCTTTAAATTTCTTTTCCTTTTCACTTTTTCTGTTTGGACTCTCAGACACATGCCTGTGATCAGTTATTTTTCTCTCTTTTACTCTAACTGGGCTTCTTTGATTTTCTTTTATTTCATTCAACCCTCACTCTTATCCCCTTTGATCCGTCTTTCACCACTTGATACCCTCATTCTTTGAGCTCTCTGTATCTCTTGCTTCCAATGTGGAGGAGTCTCACTACGTCTGAAACAATCCCTTGATCTGGACCTGGAAGGGGTTTGATAACACCTTGGTCCTCTTCCTCTAATTTTTCTGTCAAGTCTATTACTAAAAGTTGTCTCTGGTAGAAAGCTGGCTGGGAGTTAGGTGGATTAATTCACATACCACTCTCTTTCTCTCATTCTCTGTTTTTCCTTTCCTTTCTGTCGGCTTTTGGAGGACTTTTTCTCATTAGGAACCTATTTTCAGGTATGGGGGTATTTCTTCTGGATGGACAGTAGACTGAGGTTGTGCTTCAAGATTTTCAGCCTCACTTTCACTTGATACACTCTTCTTGCTTTTCTTTTCTTTCTTGTGTTTTTGGGAATTTTTCCTATGTTTCTTTTTTCTTTTTCTTTCTCTTCAGAAGCACTTTCAGAATCTGAAGAATCAGAAGAAGTCTGAGAATCGCTTGAGCTATCTGAGTCACTGGATGAAGATGAGGAAGATGATGATGACTTATGCCTTTTCCTTTCTTCTTTCTTAACTTTGGATTTGGGAATTAGCTCTCCATAACTGAGTATCCCTCCCTGAGCAAATGGTTTGCTAGCTGCATCTGTTTTCTGGTTTTCTATCTCTCTTACAACTTCTTGACCAGAGATCACTTGCCCTAAGACAACATGACACCCGTCTAAATGAGGAGTTGGTTTTGTTGTTACGAAGAACTGTGAGCCATTTGTATTCTTCCCTCTTTTGCCCATTGGTAAGAGAAATTCTTTGTGGGTTTAACTGCAAAACTCTCATCTTCAAAAAATCCTCCATAAATAGATTCCCCTTCTTGTCCATTTCCTTCACTGAAGTCACCACCTTGAACCATAAAACCCTTGACAACTCTGTGAAACAGACAACTCTTATAATGTAATGGCTTCTGTGTTGATTTCCCTGTCCCCTTTCCACCTGTACAAAGACAAAGTCCTCACATGTTTTAGGGCGCATGTCCAAGAACAATTCAAAGACAACTCTTCCAGCAGGTTGATTGCTAATGGCAATATCAAAAAAACATCGAGGATGCTGAACCTTTATTCCCAGGGCTCCAATACTGCAATCCTGAAGTAGTGCTGAGTCTTATGATTTTGAAGCATTAAAAATCAACCAGGCTTCCTAGAGTTCAGGCCGCCGTCACTGCTGCCATATTACAGCTTGTACAGCAAAATGCATCAGGAAGGGAGGTGTGTGCTGGCATGGGGAGGGCGGGGGCTGGCAGAGGAAGGGCCCCTGCTCTGAAAATCTTAAACAACAAAAATACATATGAGGCATACAAATTGGAAAGGAAACTACCCAGCAGTTGCCAATAATGTGACTTTTCAGTTGTAAGGTCCAGCAGCTCAACTGAGAGACTGTTAAAACCATCAAGAGAATTGAGTAAGATTTCTGGGTTCAAAATTAATATAAACCAACATTTATAAGCAATACCCAGGTAGAAACCAGGATGAAAGGCCCCATTTATACTAGCATCATGAAATATAAACTATTAATACTAAGAATAAACTTCATAGAAAATGTATTATGATCATATGAAGAAGCGTGGCAAGGTAGCTCACGCCTATAATCCTAGCATTTGGGCAGATAGCCTGAGCCCAGGAGTTCGAGACTACCTGAGAGACCACCTGAGCAAAAGCAAGATGCTTTCTCTACAAAAAATAGAAAAACTGAGGCAAGAGGATCGCTTGAGTCCAAGAGTTGGAGGTTGCTGTAAGCTATGATGCCACAGCACTCTACCCAGGGCGACAGCTTGAGACTCCATCTCAAAAAAAAATCACATGAAGAAAAATTTGGAGGGTTGGTGAGGGATAAAGAGGACTTGGACAAATGGGATGGCATAGTAAGTTCTGGACAGAAGACATCATAAACATACTCATTCTAAGTTAATTCATAAATAAATACATACAATCCTAGGTTGTTTATTTGGGGGGAGGTTGGTTTACACCTATGCTATAAAATGCAATCCTCTTAAATACACACACAGAAGATTTTTTTGACAAGCTTATTTGAAAGTTTGTGAGAAAAAATAAACAAACAGGAAGAACCAGAAGAATTCTGGTAGCAGAGAGGGGAGAAAGAGGGAGAATAAAGAGTAGGTATCAGCCTTATCACATTTTAAAACAGACTATAAAGCCACAATAATTAAAACATTATATGGTACCAGCATGTGAACAGATAGATCAATTAAATAGAACAGAAAGTTCAAAAGCAGATTCAAATATATATCTGAATTATGTGTATAATAAAAGTAGATCCCAGGCTGGGCACAGTGGCTCATACCTATAATCCTAGCATTTTGGGAGGTTGAGGTGGGAGGATCACTTGAGCTCAGGAGTTTGAGACCAGCCTGAGCAAGAGGAAGACTGGGCCCATCTCTACTAAAAACAGAAAAACTAGCTAGGTGTTGTGGTAGCAGGCACCTCTAGTCCCAGCTACTTGGGAGACTGAGGCAGGAGGATGGCTTGAACTAGGAATTTTCGGGTGCTGGCCCTTTTTATGCCATAGCACTGTCTAAAAAAAAAAAAAAAAAAAAAAAAAAAAAATACAGCTTCTCAAACTAGTGGGGGAAAGACGGATTGTTAAGTTGTTGGGACAGCTCTAAGATAACCGAGAAAATAACTAAGGAGGGTGGACCCCTACCTCACACCTTACAATAGGTTGAATTATAGACAGATCAAAGATTTCAGTATAAAAAATAAAACTATGGTAAGATTTTTAAAACTC
>CAUYPK010013958.1:0-17740 GCA_963574355.1 Loris lydekkerianus
GGGAGGAAGAGGATGGGGGCAGTGAGGGGAGGAAGAGGGTGGGGGGCAGTGAGGGGAGACAGAGGGTGGGGGCCGTGAGGGGAGACAGAGGGTGGGGGGCAGTGAGGAGAGGAAGAGGGTGGGGGGCAGTGAGGGGAGGAATAGGGTGGGGGGCAGACGGGGAAGGATGAAAGTGGGGGGCAGTCAGCCTGGGTGACTCAAGGGCAGATGATGTCCATGTACTGTTCTCAGGTCATATCCCCCAACTGACCCTCCTGGCCACGCCTGTGGTGAGAGCCTTCCCCTCCCAGTGACCAGTGCACAAGGACAGGTATAGGCAGGGCTGGATGCTCACGCCCGCAAGCATCCTCATCCAGGGGGGAAAGCCAATGTTTACGCACTAAGCCATCAAGGCTAACAATTCTAGAGGACATTTTGTGTTCTCCCCTAGAAGTCCCAGGGGAGGAAAGACCTTGTTGTGCAGGGCAGCAGCTCCAGGAGACAGACGCTCACCAGCATCCCACCCTTCCCTGTCCATCCCTCCTCCCACTGCTCACCCTCGTGTCCTGGACAACCTCACACATCACCGTAAGGACCCAAGACCTCGTCTCCGGTTCCAATTTTAGGAAAGTAAAAATTACAGAAATTATTTTTTAAAATGAAAGAAGCAAAAATTCTTCTGCCTACAGAAACACATTTCTTTCTGGCCATTGCACAGATTATAAAAACATCTGCTTTCCCTGTCCCAGTGGCCCCACCTTAAACTTGTTTGGCTGCATTTCTTTGCCTCCTGTGGCCGCCTCCTGTGGAATGTAGCCAGTTGCCCCTAAGCACCTATTGTAGTTCAGTCTCCAGATGGGGATAACGTAGTCCCCAACGCTCTGTCTCTCACTCTTGTCAGTTTTATGTTGCTGTAAATAAAGCGAACACATCACCATAACTCTGGGACATGCTTAGCACTTGCTCAAGAGGTTATGGTGCTTATATAGTTTTTCCCAAGTAGCAAGATTCCCCACAGTCCCTGTGGTTAGTATGTTTGTAGGCATTTGGCTTCGAATTTAAGCATCTAAGTATGGTCTGCCTTTTGAAAACACCAGACAGTGAGCCAGAGGCCCTTAATTCCTCTTTATGACTCTGCTCATTCTGTTGAAATCTCCTCCACTGTTGCTGGGGAGACAGCGGCTCTGCTCTGCTCTCCAGATTAGAGGGACTGGGGGATTCCCAGGTCCCATTAATCAGGAATGGGCCTCATTCTGTCACACTTTCTTGTGTGTATTATCTAAAGGACTTGTATTGGTTGTTAATGTTTCTGTTGTGGTTGAAAGTATGCATTAAATACAGAAGCCAGAATGATATTTTTTACTTTTATATAACAATTAAATTCTAATGCAGGGAAATCAAACTATTTTTAAGTGAGGAAAACAAAATTATTTCTTAAAATACTGAATGGTATGTTTGCTCTTTACAGCACTTTCTGAATCTCATCATGGATAAGGCAATACTAGGGTCCTTCTCATGTGGAGGGAGCATTCCTTCCAGTGACACGCGGAGGAACGCACAGGGCACTCCCAGGAGGTGAGAATGGCATTTACTGATACTCTGTGTGGACACAAGCATAAGCCCTACTGTGTGGAAACCCAGGCTGGGAGAGCGGGAGGAGGATCGCAGAGCCACCGAGCTCGTTCCTGACCCTTCATGCTCAGCTGGGAGTGTGCGAGCCCGTGCGCCCCACTTTGTGTTTGGGTATTGTTAGGGTGTCGCTCAGAGGTGGCCTGTGATAATTTTCCTATTAAACATAGTGTCTTGTTCTGCAAATTCTCTTTCAGGTTCCTTAGAAAAGCTTTTACTCACTCATGTGTGTCAAGGGCTATAAACAGAGCAATGACCGGCATGTCTGCAGCACTGAGGGTGGGGCCAGGGCAAGATGACAGCTCCGGACAGCAGGCTCTGGTCTCACAGAAAGCAGTGACAGAGGGCCGGGTGCCAGGGGTGCAGGGAGGAGGGAGGCTAAAAGGCTTGGGAGTGAAAGTGCAAGTGACAGAAAGAAAAGGGTTTGACAATTGTTGACTTTGCCATTTTGCCTGGTAAACTCTTACAAAGCCAAGTCCAGGTTTGTAAGAAGTTGAAGGAAATCCTCCCTTGTAGGTTCATCCAGTTTTCGCAGTCAGATCTGGTTCTCAACTGGGGAAAGAGAGAAAAGAGATAATTAAAAGGAGCTAGAAAAGAAAAAAACTGCAACTGAGTGCACACACACCACAGACCACACACACCACACACACCCACACACCACACACACCCACACACCAACTACACCACACACACCACACACCACCTACACCACACACACCACACACACCCACACACCACACACACCACACACACCCACACACCACACACACCACACACCACACACACACATACCACACACACCCACACACCACACACACCACACACACACACCACACACACCACACACACCACACACACCCACACACCACCCATACCATACACACCTCACACACCACACACACCACACACCACACACACCACACACACCATACACACCCAAACACCACACACACACACACACCACACACACCCACATACCACACATATGAACACACACACCACACACTACACACATACCACACACACACAACATACACACCACACAGCGTACACAAGCGCCCACACACGTGCACACACACACCACACACACCCACACACCACACACACCATACACCGCACACACCACACACTACACACACCCACACACCACACACATGCACACACACACATAACACATACCCACACACCACACACATCCACACACACCCCACACCACACACATGCACACACACCACACACCACACACTACACACACCACACACACCCACACACACACCACACACTACATACACCCACACCCACACACCACACACATGCACACACACACATAACACACACCCACACACAACACACATGCACCCACACACCACACACACCCACACACTACACACACACACCACACACATGCACCCACACACCACACACACCCACACACTACACACACACACACCACACACACCATACACATGCACCCACACACCACACACACACACACTACACACACACACATACCACACACACACACACCACACATGCACACACACACATAACACACAAGTTACCAGGATTGGAATTTCCATCCCTCAAGATCCCTTATAATTACTATACATCACATCAAGTGATGCATGGGGGAAATCAACGATTCAGAACAAGAGAAATGACACAGCTAGTTCAAGGTCACCTGTGGGAGGGGGTTAACTGTGGGGAGGCTCTTAAGATAAGGGTAGAAGGCTGTGTCAGGCATTTCCCAAACTAGCAAATTCCTGCACTTACGCTTAAATGAAAATGTAATCACCAGCTCTTATTAATTTTAGTCGTCAATATCATTTGAATCTAAGCCCATCTATGGTCTCTGTCCAGGAATCCGTGTCCTCTGTGACAGGCCAAGTCAGAGCTGTCCTCACCCTCGTCCTCCTCCGCCCTCCACACTGTCCAGCAGGATGTCCCCTGGGCTCTGCCTTCAGCAAGTCACGCTGCTGTGCTCCAGTCCCGCCCACCGTCTCCCACCCCACGAGACCTTGTAGGCCTTTCACAGTGTCCTTAAGCTCACTTATGACGATTTTTCACACACTTGCTGCTGGGACCCTTTCAAGTGTAAGTCAAATCGTACTCTCCTCTGTTCAGGGTCCACGGCTGCCTCTCCTCTCCCTCGGAGTTAGCAGCCTTGCCTGCCGAGGCTCCCTACTCCCCGACAGCACATTCACAGCGTCTTCCCTCGCACCTGCTCCAGCCACCCCGGGCGCCTTGCTGTTCCTTAAACTCACAGCAGCCACGACTTCCTCGTGGGGCTCCTGTGGGGCTCTGTCCCTCAGACCCACTTGGCTAACTTCCCCAGCTCCTCCAGAACTGTTCCTCGGAGCTGGCTCTCTTGCCCTTTCCACATGTGCCTGGCAGTGTTGGCAGTCCCCCACTGTCCCCCACCTTCTAGCATAAGAAGCGATTCCAGGCTCACCTCATGCTTTCCCTTTGTCAAAGGGCAGGGCCTCTGCAGAGCTCAGTGCCAGGTGTCACCAGCCTCAGTGAAGGCAGAGAGAGGGCCCGCAGAGCCAGGCTTTCACCCCCCAAACCTGCAGCACCTCCTGACTCCCTTAGGCAACCTTATACCCCAAGTCCGTGTACTTCTGGGAATGTCTCACTGACGGAGTTCTTAAAAGTGAGCACGTTCACGTGTCCCCTTCACTTCGCATGGTCTCCTGACGTCCTGGATTGTAGCTGTCATATTTGAAGGCCCAGTTTCCGGTCGTTGCCGGTACTTAATAGATGTTTAATAAATATTTGATCAGGGACTGATAAGGGCCATCTTATTAATCTGATTGACAACTCAGGTAGAATATAGTGAATGGGCCCATATGCCAAAGTCTAGTAAATAATAGGCATACTGCAAGAATAACCAAAGCAAAAGCTGAAGAAATTTCTGCAGTCTGCTCAATCTGAGATAGAAACAGCAGAAAAGTTGTTTTTCGTGTGCTACAGTTTTCAATGTCCCCACTACAATGTAATGCAATGATAAAAACTATAGGAAAGCATATTTAATGTTATCCTTGTTCAATCTCGAGTTTTGGCCCGTTTTAAGAAAATCTTTTTACAGCATAATACTAAGTTGAGTATGTTCTTTTGCAGCACAAGGTGTTATGAAATTATGATTAACTATTAAATTAAAACCACAGCACCAGCTGCTGAATTTTGAGCAAAAAGTATAAAATCCAGAAATTATGTTAGTAATATTTGTATTAAACCTATGTCTGCCAAAGCATTGATTTAGTTTTGTGAAAATTAAAACACTGCAATAAACGAATTAATTGCCAGGCTGCTTTTAGAAAGTAGCTATACTTCTCACTCAAAGAATGAGTCAAAATTTACGAGTATAATTAACTCTTGATAGGAAGCAGGGGACAAAACAGTGAAAAAGAAGATAAGAGTCCATAATATTGGTAAAACTCTAGTTGCAATGTTCATGAGGTACAGTCCTGGGTAGTTCTGTGCTTTTTACTTTACTTTATTCTTTATATCTTTAGTGCTTCCTTTATAAAATCAATTATTGCATAATACAAGTTGTAAATAATGATCAATTATTGCAATAATAAAGTTGTACACTATCAATACTTTGAAAACTACTGACCTGGCATATCAAGCTATTGGTTTCTCATCTGCTAAACAGGAACAATAACAGTACCTGTATTATAAAGTTGATGTTGAAGTTAGGTGCAGCAGACACTGCTGTCTGTTATTGATTGTGTGTGTACGTGGATGGTTAATCACTTAGGCTAGCCATTGTTCCAATTGTTTGCCTTTAAAGTATAATTTAGCTTTTGTCAAGCTTCAAAAGGTCAATTATGAATGTCGCACCTGAGTCTACCTTGAAATATTTCAGGCATAACCACATCCTTGATGAAAGTCTGTATGTCTTAATAACACATTTATCTGGGAAAATAAGCACTGAACAGCTTTCTCTAATATTCATGGAAAATATTAAACATGTCCTCACCATCTACTGCTACAAAGGTTTCCCTGGTCTTGGTGGCTGGATGTAAAAAGCCTTGTCATAAATTAATAGACAATAGAATTTTAACAATTTCTCTTAAACAATAAGCTAGAAATTCTGAGCGTAAGGTGAGTCAGAGTGGATTATGAGTTATTTATCTATACTGCAATTAGATTGTCTGATTTTCCCTTCTTGGTAACCAGACAGAAACTGGGAGGGACTTCTGAAGATTACTAAGTTCAGTAATTCCGTCTCATGTGTGTTCCATTTCTCTGACATAAAAATAAAATATGCAGTAGAGTGTGCACAGGCAAATCCAGCTTCTGATGCCTGATGCCAAACCTTGGCTGCCTGACCCCCCCAACCCCAGAAGTGGCTTTCTGGCTTGGCTGCCTTGGAAAGAGAGGTCAAGAGGTCTGGCCTGGCTGAGATTCCCGGGTCTTCCATACTTCCAGGGAGTTTTGTTAGCAAAAAGTAAACTGAAATTTATTTTCTGAACACAAAACTCCTTGGGCTGAGAGCACCAGGCTTTAAAGTCTTTCAATCACTCAAAATGTAATTTTCTAGTTTTTGCTAAAATTTATACTCAGACCATCCTACCAAACAGTGGGCCGTGCCACTCCCCGCACAGTGGGTCTGTGTGTCCCTTGGACCAGTCTCCCGCCACGCGAGCAAAGAGAAGGGACACAAGGCACCACTCTGTGCTCATAGTGGAAGCTCCCAATCAGAATCAGCTGAGAAATATCAACAGGGAAAGCTTTGGATCTTTCCATTGACTATTACACTAAATATTCCCACTTTTCCATTATCTTCTGAGTAAAAGCAGTAACAGTAATAAAAAGTAGCATTAAGTCCCTACCATGTGCCAGGCACAGTGTTATCAGACTGAATTCTAAAACAAACACATCTAGTTTGTTTGTTGTAATTATCGGTTGTAATTATCTTGATTTGACTTGTCCAAAGTAAACCGCTGTTAAACTAGAACTTCAGTATTCCATGGGAATTCTCTCACTGTTTATTCATTTATTATTTATTAGTTGTGATCCATTGTCTGGCATTTCCACTGACATAATATTACCTGTTATAAAAACACACAGTGCAGCCTGAAAGGGTTTTCTCACTGCCCGGAAAGAAATTTTTGAGGCTCCATGTTAAGACTTCAAGGATTCTGAGATAAAAAGAAATAATGAATTAATTAGTCATGATCTTACATAAAACCTTCAATCTGAGGCTTTCATGATGGATTTTCTGTGATTTATGATCTGAGGCTCACAGGATGACTCTTCCATGATTTATGATCCACAGTTTTTCTTGGTGTCTCAGGTAGAAGAGGACAAGGAGGGCAGGACTCTGGAAATGTTTTACAAGGGCTCAGGCAAAGTACAAAACTAAATAATGAATGATATAAAAGCAGAAAAAGGTAAAGATTATAGATTTTTCTCATCCAAGCCTGTGTATTACAAGGCTGTACTCTAATTCAAGCACTGAACCCAATAAGATGGTTTATTCACCACTATTACTAGGACCAGCCTTAGAGAAAATTGTCTAGATGCATTTCACACCTTCCTTGCTCCTTTCAAATATAAGAGGATGACTCTTCCCCCTTCTAGCCAAATGGACAAGTGGTTATCCAGTGGGCCACCTACCTGTTGGGTTATTATTACCAGGTATTTTTTCTGTGTTACCTTCTTCTTGCTGTTTGATTCATTTTCCATGACGGCAGAGCATGGAGGACGTGGATTTGGGGCCACCTTGTGACAGATTTAGAAAAATCCTGGAGACAGAACCCTGGAATTAGAATTTTGGCTTCCATTCCTAGATCATATTTTGCGAAAGAGCGTTGTGTAATAGTGGCTGATTTTTACTAATGAAAAATTAGTTGACATCATCAGAATATAGTCGGTTGAGCATACTGACTTATTTATATGAGCCAGTCACTGCAATGAACCATCTACGTACATTATATACATATGTTGTATCATTTAAAGCTCACAATGATCCTATGAGGTCAGTGCCATCTTAACTCCCTTTTACAGATGAGGCAACTAAGATTTAGAAAGAATAAGTGGGGTGGCGCCTGTGGCTCAGTGAGTAGGGCGCCGGCCCCATATACCGAGGATGGCGGGTTCAAACCCAGCCCAGGCCAAACTGCAACCAAAAAATAGCCGGGCATTGTGGCGGGTGCCTGTAGTCCCAGCTGCTCAGGAGGCTGAGGCAGGAGAATCACCGAAGCCCAAGAGCTGGAGGTTGCTGTGAGTCCTGTGATGTCACGGCACTCTACCGAGGGAGGTAAAGTGAGACTCTGTCTCCACAAAAAATAAATAAATAAGTAAATAAAATAAAATGAAATGAAATAAAATAAAATAAAATAAAATAAAATCAAAGAATAAGTGATGTGTCCAAGGTCACACAGTGATCAAGGGGGACCCAAGGAAGCCTCAAAATACTCCAGCTTAGAAATGTGGAAAGACAAAAGCTTGTTCTGTATGAAAGTACAGACATTAAATGAAAACACTAACAAGTAAATTAATCATTTAGTAGAACTGTTAAAACTTAAAATTGCATTTTGCTAGCAAATTTTGGATTGGAGATTTTATTTTATAAAAGCACAAAATAACACAAAACTATGAACCACTGGGAAGAAAATCATCTGAATTATAAATATTATGACTAAATTATGTAGAAATAAAAAGTCATAAATTTGTGACATGTTCCATATACCAGTACCCCTATGATCTTATCTTTCACTTTCAACTTGCCATGTTAAAACAGGATTGTTTTTTTGTGTTTGTGTGGAAAACAACTCAATACTAAAATCCTCCTTGGATTATGCATCCTCCGTCATTCTTTCAGGGCGTTGTGACAATATCTTCAGAGAGGAAATCATCACTTTTCCTCACTCTGCCTTCTGCATTGCCTCTCTCCAATGCTGGCATCGTGGGGTAGACATGGAGCTTCACTGCCCAGACCCCTTTTCAAGGAAGAGTTTGCTGTTTCATCTGCAGAAAGTTGAGATCATGCCCTGCTTGGGATGACCAGAAATCAAGTGCCTCAAGGAGGGCATAAAGACCTTTCAGTTTTAGGCGGGACAATGGTACTTGCTCTGAAGCTTGCCATGCTGGTGTCAGGGCTTACAAACCAATAAACCCAAGTATGGCACTGGGACATGCTGATCTGAAGGTCTCTCTGATCTCCCCACCCCGTCTGTCAATCCTCCATCTCTCAGAAGCACAGCGTGAAGTTTCTCTCTAAAGTTCCCCGATCTGCCTAAAGTCTGGACCCACCAAAGAAGAAAACAGTTACCTCTGACCCCTCCACTGAGTTTTCATTAACTAAACTCATATCAGCAAGAAAGACTGAAGTTGTCAACACATCCAAACAGACTTTTATCACAAACGGTTGTCCACTCTGTGGAACACACTGTCCCAGGCCATTGTATATTCTTCAAGCCCTCTGAATCCCCCCCAAATCAGTAATTTCCTCCCTAAAATCATCCACACTTTCCCATCTCACTTTCCCCCAAGAAGAAGGGTGCATGACCATCCGTACCCCGTTGCACGATGTGTGATGGCCCCGGTCCCGTCCCCTGCATGGTCCTGCACTTGCCTGCCTTTCCTCTGATTAATCTGCCTTTGGTTGGTTGATTTTCAGCAAATCTTCAGAAGGCAAAGGGGCATTTTCCCTTGTTCCCTTCTGCCCAGCTCTGAGTCCAGCCCCTGTCCTTTATAGGTCTTCATCCACATAAATATCTTGAACCCCCAAATTCATCTCACATCTGCTCCCTGAGAACCCAATCTGTGGCCACACCTTCTTTAGTGATCTAAAATGCTTTTCAGTCTTAATTTTCCTTCTTGGTCATGCTCTGCCCAGGCTTGTGATAAGTAACTGTGATGACAAAACACGACAGAAAACATAGGTAGAGTATTTGCAACAATCATGTTCTTTTTCGGGAAATCTGTCAATATTTTCCAGACATCTTTAAGGTTTAAGTGTTTCTTTTTTTTCTAGGCCACAAGGGAAGTAAGCAAGAATTAGAAGGATTTCCCCTGAGAAAATTTAAGCAGACAGCTAAAGGTAATTTTTTATGAGGGAGAGGCCAAAGCCGTGTGATGGGTTCTAACAAAGCTTTTGACTTAAAGCTTTCCTAAAGTCTTGGATGACATATTTGGAAATTTAGAGTGAGTTGTTTTTACTCAAAATCAATGTCACGTCAAGGTTCCGGGCCTTGGGACATCTGTCAAATGGTGAGTTTGGAAAACCATGGTGGTTTTCCACCTGTGCTCATAGCTGAAAATTCTTTGCTACTCTTTCACTGAGAGACGGACTCTAAGCTCCCTCATTTTGAGTCTGAGCTGATGTTAGTGACTTGTGGGAGAGTGATGTGGCTTTCTGGGATAGGTCAGACTTGGTCTGTAGAGCCGCTGTCCTTGAGAGGCTTTGAGCAATCAGTGTTGGCTTGGGCCTGAGGGGCAGAGGTAGGCAGGGATTACAAAGGTGCCTGGAGCGGCTTCTGAGGGCGATAGGTATGTTTGTTACCTTGACTCTGGTGATAATTTCATAGATATATGTGGGTCACTATGAAAGTTTTGAGACAGACTGTGTTATGGTCAATTATTTCATGTTCAAGAAACGCAGTCGATAGCTTCCTTCTGATTCACCTGCAACTTTCAACTTGCTCAGCTTATTGGTGTTGCTGAGAGGGCTTCATTTGTTCCCAGCTGTGTGGATTTTATGTTTCTTGGCTCAAAACTTTCCTAATGACCCATACATGCATGCATAAAAACTTAACAAATTGTACATTTTAAGCATATAGAATTTATTTTATGTCAATTAAGTTTCAATAAATCGGGAGAGACGGAGAGATAAGAGAGAGAAAATTATGCTCCATAGCAGAAAATTTCACCTGAAATTTGACAAAACAAGGGTGATAGAGGCAGCACAGCAGTTGCCCCATGGCATCATTTGCCCTGGGCTCCTGGGAAGTGACTGTTCTCATGATGGTTGTTGCTTCCGGCGCTGTATCTGAAAACCAACCCATCGTCACTTCCCAACTCCTCTAGGTGAGTTTTGCCAGTTTCCTTATTGGTGTTCAAACCTATTGACAATTTTAAGACAAGCGTCTTTGGAGGTGAATGGAAAAATCACCTTGAGCAATACCTGGTTCCTGATATTATCATCTTATGATTTAACTGTGAAACATTGACTTCATAACAGTTCATGAGGGAGGAGCATGGGGTCTAAAGGCTCGTACGGAAACTCACAGTCGATGATATTCTTCTCAAGACTCTTTAACCCTGGAACAATTTGTAAAACACCCCAATGAGGAGATTCCATTATAATTATACCAGCCAACTGTTCTTTAGTAAATGTTAGTAGGCCACTGGTCTCTAACAAAATAATTCTCCAGGATTATTTAATTGCCTTGAGCTATTTGGCTGTCTCTTTCTTCCCTGACACATCTCAGCATCCTTTTCATCTAGAGAACACACCTTGATCCTAGAACAAAGCTAGCCCTTCAATTTTCCCTTTGATTTTCCACGTACCAGAGCTTCCCACAAAGAAAGCTATTTGTGTCCACCTCATGGGGTTTTCTGTAATGATGCCTAATAGGGATAAGGTGGTGTACGCATGACCCCATCTCTATAGTCCGCTGTGTTTATTCTTAATCCATAACCTAGTATAGCAGAAAATGACCTTCCTTCTAACTTGATGTCTACATGTTCCCAAGGACATGCTAGTTAAAGAGTAAATTAGACTTTTAAAAATTTAATTGGTGTTAAAGGGCTTGAAAAAATATTGGTTGTTTTATTTTACTCTAGGAGACAATGAATCAGTAGGTCTGGCAGGTCTGGTAAGGGTCTGGAATTTTCACATCTAACAGGAGTTCTGAGACAAGCCCAGAGGCATCTCTTGAGATCAGTGTAAACCTCATTGAACAAGCATATTTGCTGACCATGCCAAGGAGCAGTGAACTAGACTGTGTGTCACAGTCTCACATGTCAATGTCCCAAGTGTCGTGTCCATTGACAACCCTGTAGCTCTGTCTTGAATGACACTGACTGATAATTTTCTTAATATCAGAAGGTGGTTTCTATGGTGGCCGTGTACTTCACTCATCTTGATAGTCATTTGTATGCCTCACAGCGGCCCTGTGAGGCAAGGGAGTCAGGATGCTCAGCCTGTGGACAGGAACCTGACCACCCACAACCCCAGGACCTCAACCTGCTGCCACTTCAGGGCCTCTCCAAGGAGTGGCCCAGGGCTCAGGGAGGACTCTGTGCTCTCCTTCTGCACATTCATTTAAGGTACCTCTAATATTGTATCTCTCATCCTTCTCCCAAATTCATATTGGTAATAGCAAAACAAATGAGTGTAAGGTCATCACTCAATATTAAATATCTAAGTTTCGAAGGAGAGAGCAAGATGGTGGCCAAGTAACAGCTTCCTTGCATCTGGGCACCGTGATTCTGGGGAGATAAGACTCTAGGCATCCCTGGCTGGTGGGATCTGCCTATAATCATCCCTTTGAGGATACAGGGAGTCAGCGAGAGACTTCTGGACCCCAAGAGGAGGACAAAAACAGTGGAAAACTGGCAAGTGGTCGCATGTGTTCGATCAGTCTAATCCCACTGACGGCTTCCACAGACATGGGAACTTAAAGAGCAAGAGGAAGTGAAAGGAAAATTAGGGCAAGGAAACAGATAAAAGAAATCACTCATGAGGAAGAATCAGCAGAAAACTCCAGGCTGAGTTTTCTCATGCCTGGAGAAGAATCAGTCCAGAGCAACCCATCCAAGGGACCATGAGGTAGTTACTGCAGAGGATTCCACCAATAAAGAAATGTTAGGAATGACAGAATTTAGAATACACATGATGAAAACAATGAAGGAAATGATGGAAACAATGACGGAAACTGCTAATAAAGTGGAAAATAACCAAAAGGAAATCCAAAAACAGAATCAAATAAGAGATGAACAATATGAAGAATACAGAAAAGATATAGCAGAGCTGAAGGAACTGAAGCAGTCAATTAGGGAACTTAAAGATGTAATGGAAAGTATCAGCAACAGGTTAGACCATGCAGAAGAAAGAATTTCAGAGGTAGAAGACAAAGTTCTTGAGATAACTCAGATAGTAAAAGAGGCAAAAAAGAAGAGAGAGAAAGCAGAACATTCACTGTCAGAATTATGGGACTTTATGAAGTGTGCAAACATACGAGTTATAGGAATCCCAGAAGGGGAAGAAGAATGCCCCAGAGGAATGGAAGCCATACTAGAGAATATTACAAATGAAAATTTCCCAAAGATCACCAAAGATTCTGACACACTGGTCTCAGAGGGATATCGGACCCCAGGTTGCCTCAACTCTAACTGGGCTTCTCCAAGACACATTGTGATGAACCTGTCCAAAGTCAAGACAAAAGAAAAGATTTTGCAAGCTGCCAGGAGTAAGCGCCAGTTGACCTACAGGGGCAAATCCATCAGAGTGACCGCAGACTTCTCTAATGAAACTTTCCAAGCAAGAAGACAATGCTCATCTACCTTTAATCTACTTAAAAAGAACAATTTCCAGCCCAGAATTCTGTACCCTGCTAAGCTAAGCTTTAAAATTGACAGAAAAATCATTTACAGATATACAAACATTGAGGAAATTCACCACAACAAGACCAGCTCTACAGGAAATACTTCAACCTGTTCTACACACTGACCATCACAACGGATCAGCAGCAAAATAAGAACTCAGAAATTAAAGGACAGAACCTAACCTCCACACTGATGCAAAAGATAAAACTAAGCAATGAACTCTTGCAAAATAAGATGAATAGAGTACTACCACACTTATTAATTATCTCAATAAATGTTAATGGCTTGAATTCCCCACTGAAGAGACATAGATTGACTGACTGGATTAAAAAATACAAGCCATCCATATGCTGTCTGCAGGAAACACACCTGGCTTCAAAAGACAAATTAAAATTCCAAGTCAAGGGTCAGATGCTAATTTTTCAGGCAAATAGAACTCTGAAGAAAAGAGGAGTTGCAACCTTATTCAGATACATGTGGATTTAAAGCAACTAAAGTAAAAAAAAGACAAAAATGATCACTTTATATTGGTCAAGGGAAAAATATAACAAGAAGACGTTTCAATTCTAAATATTTATGCACCCAATTTAAATGCTCCCAGATTCTTGAAACAGATCTTACTCAGTCTGAGCAATATGATATCCAATAATACCATAATAACAGGGGACTTTAACATTCCTCTTACAGAGCTAGACAGATCCTCTAAACAGAAATTAAACAAAAGTATAAGGGACTTAAATGAGACCCTAGAACAACTGTGCCTGATAGATGCATATAGAACACTCCATCCCAAAGATAAAGAATATACATTCTTCTCATCACCCCATGGAACATTCTCCAAAATTGATCATATCCTAGACCATAAAACAAACCTTGACAGAATCAAAAGAATTGAAATTTTACCTTATATCTTCTCAGACCGTAAGGCACTAAAGGTGGAACTCAACTCTAACAAAAACGTTCAACCTCACACAAAGGCACGAAAATTAAACAACCTTCTGCTGAATGACGGATGGGTGCAGGAAGAAATAAAGAGGAAATCATTAACTTCCTTGAGCATAACAACAATGAAGACACAAGCTACCAAATCCCGTGGGATACAGCAAAAGCAGTTTTGAGAGGAAAATTTATCGCTTTAGATGCCTACATTTGAAAAACAGAAAGAGAGTGCATCAGCAAACTCATAAGCCATCTTATGGAATTGGAAGAAGAAGAACAATATAAGACTAAACTCAGTAGAAGAAAAGAAATATCCAAAATCAAATCAGAGATCAATGAAATTAAAAACAAAAGAATTATTCAGAAAATAAATGAAACAATAATAATAAGAGACACCAGCCAAGGGCCCACAGCCACCCAGGCACTTTTCTTCTCAAAGGCCTGTCCCACGATGTGGGGGATCCTTTTGACCAGCAATGGTGTCCCATCCACATCAGGCCACTTCTGGGGGTTTGCCCAGGCAGACAGTAGCTTAGCCACCCAGTACCATGTATTCATGTCAGGCCACCCCTCTACCCACTCTCTGGGGGTGCAGAAAGCTCCATACGGTCTGTGGATGGAGATGACATCAATTGTAGTGGGAGAAGTTGAGGCCAGGAAGGTTTACACCAGATTCAAACTGGAGAAAAACTGAGGAGCTAAATGTAACTGTGGCATGCCCTTGATTCAGCTTGTAGCCCTGGAGACCTGACAAGGGAAGTCCACACAGGGGAAGTCTCCCAGACTTACATAGCAGCTAGAACAACAGTGGCTCCGGGTCCAGTACTGGTGACATGAGAATACTGTCATACTCCTCAATCACGGCTGTTTAATCATGGTGACATGGCACTTGGGGCCCTCAGGAAACAGGCTTAATCAACTCCTGTTCCACACCTGGGTCATCAGTTCACAGAGGTTCTACCATATTTAATCTATATTGGAGTTTTACAAATGTTAACACACGTATTCCATTATAATGATCCTTTGAGGTAGAGACTGCTATTTGTCTTCACTTTACAGATGAGAAACTAAGGCCTTGATGAGTGAAATGTCTTCTACCAGTGATTGGTGAGGAGGAAGTTCCCACCCTGGGTCCTAGGGCAGGGAATGAGCATCCCCTGTTCATCACACTTCACTGTGCCTTGCAAACATGGCCTGGTTTTTTTCCTTCCTTCCTTCCTTCTTTCCTTCCTTCCTTCCTTCCTTCCTTCCTTCCTTCCTTCCTTCTTTCTTTCTATTTTCAAATCTAGGATTTGTGTCAATCTTGTGTTGACCAAAGGTATTGGCACCATTTTTCTAACAGCATATGCTCACCTAGGGTCCCTGTCATATTTTTGTAATTCCCATAACACTTGAACTTTTTCATTATTATTATATCTCTTATGATGATCTGTGATGATATATAAAATGATTTGTGATCCTAATGTTTCAAAATAGAGCCACTCATATTAGTTGGCCTATGGCCTTGGTAAAATTATTTTTTCTTTAATGTGATAAGTGTATGTATTGAGTGGATGGTGAAACTGTTGCTCATCACAGTAAGTAATAAGCCCATGTGTGACAGAGTGAGGTGAGGAGATAGCACTGTTGGGGTCTAGCACCCAGCGGCTGAGGATGGCAGTGAGCACACCTGCAGAGAATCATAGACGCAGCAAGGGTCGAGAAATGCCCTAGGGGCTTTGCGAATCCTGATAGCCTCCTCCAGACTTTGGCAGCTGCCACTCAGAACATTCTACCTGAGGAAAAGCAGCCCTTTCCCCATAGAGCAGCACCTGAGAGAGACTTCCAGGGTTGGTTGCCTAAGTCCACACTGTGGTTCCTTACCCACAAACTCAATAATTGTACTGTGAATGCTTGAATGTGTGTGTAAATCTCTGGTAATGAACTGTGAATTTTCTGATTGGCCATCAACTCATTTTGAAATCTTCCATGGAAAGGAAAGTTAGTTCACTTGCCCAAGGAACCTGATTAACATAACAATTAAAATTAACACAGGATGTGATCAATGAGCTTTAATGTAACTGTAGTACTCCATACTTGTTCTGGAGCTCCAAGAACTGCCCCCATATGCAACAGTGCCCTTAACTGGTAAATGATGTGTGTTCTGAGTGTTTCACCCACAGGCCTTTCACTGTCTTTCTTCCTGGGACCCCACTATCTCCTAACAAAGAACCATGTTAAAATCAGGCCAAGTTATAACCCTACAGTGCCTAGTAAGTGTTCAAATAAAATGATAAGTCCCATACCTCCCACTTTCAGTCAAAAGTTAGCAGTGAGTAACCTTAGTGAGAAAGGCATGTTGACAGACAAGATTGGCCAAAGACTAAGCCTCTTGTACCAAATAATTAGTTAAGTGACAAGTGCAAGGGACAAGCTCTCATAGCAAATTGAAGGGATAGGTCCAGTGGATGCTTGAATGATAACAGAAAATTGCTTTAATGCTCACATGGATACAGTTTTGGTGGTCTGAAGATCAGATCAGCCACAGCATTCTCTTCAGCCAACTCTTAACCCAGACAAAAGCCCTAATGCTTTTCAACTCTATGTAAGCTAAGAGAGGTGAGGAATCTTCAGGAGAGAGGTGGATAACTAGCAGAGGTTGGTTCCTGAAATGTAAGAAAAGCATCTGCATATATAGAAGTGCAAGGTGAAGCCACAAGTGCTGAAGCAGAGGCTGTAGCAAGTGTCCAGTAGACCTGGGGAAGATAACAGATGAAGGTGGCCACATTAGTCAATGGATTAGCAATGCAGACCAAACAGTTTTCTATGAGCAGAAGTGCCATCAAGGACTTTTATAGCTAGAGGGCATTCGTTGCCTGTCTTCTGAGCTTCAAAGGATTTTCTGACTCTCTTGTTAGAAGCTAAGGCAGCTGATGACTTTGAGCTGGAGCCAATGTGTATTTACCATCCTGAAAATCCTAGGTTCTTGATGAATGATGCTAACGCCACTCTGCCTGTGCTGTATAAATGGAGCAGCAAATCCTGAACCACAGCACATCTGACTTTACAGCATAATTTACTAAATATTTTAAGACCACTGTTGAGATCTTCTGCTCAGTGGAAAAATGATTCCTGTTAAAATATCACTGCTCACTGACAATGCAGCTGATCATCAAAGAGCTTTATTTATTTATTTATTTATTTATTTTTTATTATAGATAAAAATATGCACCATAGATGTGGCCCAACCCATCACCCTCCCTCCACCCAAACCTTCCCCCTCCCTTCTCCTTCCTTGGTCCTTTCCTCCTAGTCTTGTGGTATAGTTGGGTTATAGCCTTCATGTGAAAGCTATAGTTTACCTTCATAGTAGGGCTGAGTACATTGGATACTTTTTCTTCCATTCCTGGGATACTTTGCTAAGGAGAATATGTTCCAGCTCCATCCATGTCTAAACATGAAAGAGGTAAAATCTCCATCTTTCTTTAAGGCTGCATAGTATTCCATGGTATACATGTACCACAATTTACTAGTCCATTCGTGGGTCGATGGGCACTTGGGCGTCTTCCATGACTTAGCAATTATGAATTGGCCTGCAATAAACATTCTGGTACAGATGTCTTTGTTATATTGTGACTTTTGGTCTTCT
>CAUYPK010013962.1:0-38513 GCA_963574355.1 Loris lydekkerianus
GTGTGTGTGTGAGAGAGAGAGAGAGAGAGAGAGAGAGAGAGAGAGAGAGATGGTTTAGGCAGTTTTTTTTCTTTTTTTTTTTTTTGAGACAGAGTCTCAAGCTGTCGCCCTGGGAAGAGTGCCATGGTGTCACTGCTCACATCAACCTCAAACTCTTAGGCTTAAGCAATCCTCTTGCCTCAGTTTCCCCAGTGGCAGGGACTATAGGCACCCACCACTAGGCCTGGCTAGTTTTTTCTGTTTTTAGTAGAGATAGGGTCTAGTTCTTGTTCAGGCTGGTCTTGAACTCCTGAGCTTAAGCAATCCACCGACAGCAGCCTCCCAGCGTGCTAGGATAACAGGTGTGAGCCACTGTGTCCAGCCAATGCAACCTGTATTTGTCACAGATGGAAAGTTTTATGGCTAAGAAGGTAGGTTGACCTAGGACGGTCAAGAGACCTCTGAGAGCAGTTAGCCAAGGCTTAGCACCAGTCCTCAGCATTGGGGAGAAGGACTGTGCATTCTTAAGTTGACTTCTGTCAGCTGGATCCTGAGCACAATGCTTTTTAATATTTCCATCAGAGTCTCAGTGGCAAACAGTAATGCTCATAAATTTGTGAATTACATCAAAT
Organism: Loris lydekkerianus; assembly: GCA_963574355.1. Classification (NCBI taxonomy): domain Eukaryota; kingdom Metazoa; phylum Chordata; class Mammalia; order Primates; family Lorisidae; genus Loris; species Loris lydekkerianus. Next base: position 612 of record CAUYPK010013962.1, read on the forward strand.
TGGATGGGATAGGTGGCTCAGTAGAAAACTTGATTGAAATTCAGGATACCTGATGGTTTGGAAAAGTTGGTGAACATACATAGTATGACATTGAGCTGGATCAGGGCTAGAGAATTTTCTTAAGGAAAGCAGATATCGTAGAAATTCAGTATGGGACCAGGGTTATTGTACTACACAAATGATAGTACAAAAAAAATTCCAGAGTGCTAAGAAAACCAGTTAAATAAGGGTCAGGAATGCTTGTACATCTTCCTGTCATGAAAGATGTCTCTGTAGCATGCAATACTATTTGGTGACATTTCTACCCACAGAATTTCTTTCAAAATTGGAGTCAGTTCTCTTAAACTCTGCCATTGCTTCATCAGCTAAATTTTGGAATATTCTAAATCCTTTGTAGTCATTTTTAACAATGTTCACAATGTTTTTACTGGGAGTATCCACTTCAAGAAATCACTTTCTTTGTTTATCCATACAAAGCATCTCATCATCATTCAGGTTTTTCATGGGATTATAGCAATTTAGTCCATCTTTGGGCTTCCCTTCTAATTCTCATTCTCTTTCTATTTCTACCACAGCTTTGTGACTTCCTCCACTGAAGTCTTAAACCCCTCAAAGTTATCCATGATGGTTGGAATCAACTATCTTCCAGAGTTCTGCTCATGTTGATCTTTCGAACTCATCAGTCATGAATGTTCTTAATGGCATCTAGAATGGTGAATACTTCCCAGAAGACTTTGCATTTACAGTTCTCAGATTCATTCCAAGAATCACTATCTGTGGCGGGCTTATAGAATGTATTCTTAAATAACAAGACTTGAAAGTTGAAATTGTTCCTTGTTTCATGGGCTTTAGAGTGACTGTTGCGTTAGCAGGCACAAAAACAACATTCATCTCCTTGTACTTTACCATCAGAGCTCTTAGGTGACTAGGTGCACTGTCAACGAGCAGTAATATTTTGAAGGAAATCTTTTTTTCCTCAGTGGCTTTAAAATATCTATTAAACCATGCTGTAAACAGATGTGCTGTCATCTAGACATTTGTAGAACTCAGGCAGAGTAGATTTAGCATACTTCTTGAGGGTTCTAGGATTTTCAAAATGGTAAATGGCCATTGTCTTCAACTTGAGTTACCACCTGTGTTAACCCTTCACAGGAGAGTCAGCCTGTCTTTTGAAACTTTCAAGCAGGCGTTGATTTCTGCCGTCTAGCTTTGAAAGTCCTTTATGGCATCTTCTTCCAATGTGTTTATTTTGTCTACTGTGAAAATCTGTTATTTAGTGTAGGAGCCACCTTCTTCAGTGATCTTAGCTAGATCTTCTGGATAACTTGCTATAATTTCTCCATCAGCATTTGCTGCTTCAATTTGAACTTTTATGTTTTGGAGATGGCTTCTTTCCTTAAATATCATGAACCAACCTCTGCTAGCTTCAGACTTTTCTTCTGCAGATTCCTCACCTCTCTCAGCCTTCATAAAACTGAAGAGAGTTAGGGCCTTACTCTGGATTAGGGTTTGGCTTAAGGGAGGGAGTGTTGTGGCTGTTTGACTTTCTATCCAGACCTCTCAGACTTCCTCGACATCAGCAGTAATGCCGTTTGGCCTTATCATTTGTGTGTTCATGGGAGTAGTACCTTTTTTTTTTTTTTTCGAGACAGAGTTTTACTTTGTCACCCTTTGGTAGAGTGCTGTGGCATCATAGCTTACAGCAACCTCAAACTCTTGCCTCAGCCTCCCAGGTAGCTAGAACTATAGGCAGCTGCCACAATGCTTGGCTATGTTTTAGAGATGGGGTCTCAGTCTTGCTCAGGCTGGTCTCCAACTCGTGAGCTCAGGCAGTCCACCCACCTCAGCCTCCCAGAATGCTAGGGTTATAGGCATGAGCCTCAGTGCCCAGCCTTGGAGTAGCACCTTCAATTTCCTTCAAGAACATTTCCTTTGCATTCAAAACTTGGTTAACTGGTTTAAGAGGCCTAATTTTGGCCCTATCTCACCTTTAAGCGTACTTTCCTTACCAAGTCTAATAATTTCTAGCTATTGACTTAAAGTGGAAGACATGTAACTCTTCTTTTCACTTGAACATGTATAGGCCATCATAGCATAACTGGCCTAGTTTTAATATTGTGAGCACGATAGTGGGGGGGGGGGGGGAGGGAGAACAGCCAGTTGGCACAGTGAGTGGTCAGAAAATGCACAGTATTTTATTTATTATTTATTATTGACTTAGTTTTCTGTCTTATATGGATATGGTTTGTGGTAACCCCAAACAATGATAGTAGTAATATCAATGATCACTGATCACAGATCACCATAACAGATATAATGAAAAAGTTTGAAATATTGTGAGAACAACCAAATGTGATGCAGGGCCCCAGTGAACACATGTTGGTAAAATGGCATTGGTAAACTTGCTCCATGCAGTTGCCACAGACCTTCAGTTGGTAAAAAAATGCAACAACTGCAAAGTGCAGTAAGTCCAAGTGCTGTAAAGTAAGGTATAGCTGTTTGTGATTCCGGTAGTCCCCTGCTTATCCATGGTTTCACACATCCTGTAGTGTGTCTGTTACCCGTAGTGAACCACACTCTGAATATACTAGAGATTCCCGAAGGAAGAATTCATAAGTTTTAAATTCACATTGCTCTGAGTAATGTGATGAAATCTCATGCCATCCCATTCCATTATGCCTCTGTTATCAATCATTACCTTGTCCAGCCACGTCTACACGTGCTGCCATTTACTCATTTAGTAGCTATAGTAGCTATCAGGTAAACTACTGTGGTACTATCTTCAGTATTGTGTTCAAGTCACTTTTTTTTTTTTTTTTTTTTTTTTTCAGTTTTTGGCCGGGGCTGGGTTTGAACCCACCACCTCCAGCATATGGGGCTGGCGTCCTACTCCTTTGAGCTACAGGTGCCACCCTCAAGTCACTCTATTTTATTTAATAATGACCCCGGAGAGCAAGAGTAGTGATGCTAACATTGTCAAGAAAAAACATAGTATATGTAGGGTTTGGTACCATCTGTGGTTTCAGGCATCCACTGGGGATCTCAGAATGTATCTCTCTATGACAAAAAAGGACTATATCTTATTGTGTTATCACAGATTCATAGATTGTTAGTGGTCCCTGGGCTCAGTAACTAATTTTATTTTATTGGGTGAGAAAACCCAGTCACAGGGCCACATGATCAAGCCAAACCCTTTCCTCCCAGGTCTCTGCTCTTCCCACTACCCCTGTTAGCAGCTTGTGTGTTTTTACACTGATGAAAAAATTATAAAGGAATTTACAACAGTGGGAGGAATATAAGAGTTAGACATTAGAAGTTTATAAGGTTTGGGAAGCAGTGAAATATGATACAAAAAAACAGTAGAATCTTTCATGATCATGAAATAGGAAAACTTTAAATCTTGTCGAGGTAGAGATAGAAAAAAATGTACTTGAGGTTCCGTCTCTTTCTCTTTACTGGGGGCAATAATTGGTCGGTTGATTACATGGAGAATTTTCTTCTGTAGATCTTAATTCATCTTGTATTTTGTGACGAATGGTGAAAATACTCAGGAAATGAGTATTTGAAACTTTGAACTTAATTTGTCAGTGAACGTGGGACTGGGAATAATAAGGAAAACATCTAGGTTTAAGGTAGGTGTGGTATTCGCCTGATCCCTTCATGTACACCCTGAGAATATTCTAATAGATTGATAATAAGGTAAAATGTTTGGAATTTGAACAAATGAAAGTTGCTGTTGAAGTGTTATCAAAATAACATTTTTAAGCAATGTCAGTGACATTACCTGTGCATTTAAAATTTCCTAGATATTGCTTCCTCCTTGACCATATTTAGTGGATATTCTGTCGGTACTTCTATCTTACCTGAATGAGGTGAACTGAAATGTTGCATGTTACTGATATCTTTTTACTTGGATATTTTCCAGTGGTTAGAATTTCTTTTCTTTTTTAGCGACAGAGCTGCCCTTGCTTGCTAGATCATTTGACCTCGTAGTTTGAACCCTTTCAATTCTATCATTTCCCAGGCTTATGTCTCTTTTTCTGACAAAGGTATAATAATAATACTTTACTAATAAAAATTAGATAAAATTTGTCTAATTATTATTAGACAAATGTCTAATATACTAATAAACTAATAATAATTTTTATCTTTGATTAAAATTATCCTACCTTTCATTTATTTTTCCATAAATATGGGTAAGTGAATGCCTCTCTCTGTAATCCTGAATTGTCTTAGCAAGAAGAGTAGGTAAATGCAAACTTCATCAAGAGGAAGCAGAAATACTTTCCACTTGGGTAAGACAGGCACATACGTAATAATGGTCTTAAAGATGATAGAAAATGCTAAGCTCAGTGTTTTGCCTTAGAATAAGTGATTTTTTGATGTGATTAATAACCCACTGTAGAAGTTTCATAGCTATTTAATTATGTTGAACACTGTTTGGGAACAAACACTTTGATTTCCATAAATGTAGTAGTCTTGCAAACTCACCCATTCTCAGAAGTAGCTTGGCTAGCCAAGAGAAAATGTGGTCAGGGAATACTTCGTTACCTCTCTTAAATTTTTTGTGCTTGGTTTAATTCTCAGATTTTTGTTCTTATACTAGATGGTTTTCTTATCACTCCAGAAAGTGCCCTTGCCTTGACTGAGAATTCTGAAATATTTACAAGATAGTCAGGAATACTTTAAAAAAGATTAATAAATTATCAGTTTGTATATGATTTCGTTAGGTAGTGGGACAACAGTGAACTTAATCTTTTTTTCCTGCCATCTTCTCTGCTACAATAGTGAACTCTAAGGATCATTATTTTTACTCTAAATAGGGTTTGAATTTCCTGAAGTATCATGTCATACATACATGCAGATGAAGAGACTCAGATACAAGGCATCCTTCCATTTTTTCAATAATAAAAAGAAAAATATTTTGATTAACTTGAGTACAGAAACTTTTAGGGGCATAGAAGAAATAATTGGCAAAATATTACACATACATATTTTTTAAAACTTTATTTTGGTTTAATTATAGATTCACATGTAGTTTTTAAAAAGGAATATAAAAAAGAAAGAGCTCATGTATTTGTTCACTCATTTTACCCTAGTATAAATTTTAAAATACTTCTTTTTCACACTTATTTTATGAACACATATATTCAAGTTCTCCATATCTTCACAGACGTGTCTTTAATATTTACTAAAACTGTTAATATTTTTAAAGTTACTGACTATGGATTTTTAGAGGATATCATATTCACTTACTTTTTCAACTTCAAAGTTGAGATAGATCAGTTTAAAAACCTGTAAATGTCTCTAGCATTTGGACAGTTTATCCCAAATCATGGGATCCATTTATGTGGTATTGGAAGATTGTCATCATTTTAATGTTTTTTTATGATCTTGCTCACATTTGAAGCCTTTTACTGCATTGCGTACGAGATGATATTCAAAGGCCTTCAATAGCAGCTATGTCTTTTAATTGTCAGATCAGTTATTTCTCCAGAAATAATTATCAAATCTGTATTTAAAACCGTCCCCTCCCAGCAGGAGGTATCACGCTACCAGATCTCAGACTATACTATAAATCGATAGTGATCAAAACAGCATGGTACTGGCACAAAAACAGACAGGTAGATGTATGGAACGGAATAGAGAACCAAGAGATGATCCCAGCTACTTACCATTATTTGATCTTTGATAAGCCAATCAAAAAAACATTTAGTGGGGGAAAAGATTCCCTATTTAACAAATGGTGCTGGGTGAACTGGCTGGTGACCTGTAGAAAAGTGAAACTGGACCCACACCTTTCACCATTAACTAAGATAGACTCTCACTCAATTAAAGATTTAAACTTAAGACATGAAACTATAAAATACTATAAGAAAGTGCAGGGAAAACTCTTGAAGAAATCGACCTGGGCAAATATTTTATGAGGAGGACACACACACATCCTCACCCTCCGGGCAATTGAAGCAACTCTAGTAAGTTCCTAAGGAGGAAAGTATGAGTCCTCCAAATTTGTTCTCCCTTTCAAGATTGTTTCAAATATTTGGCTTCTTTGTATTTTGCATTTCTATATGCATTTCAGGATTAGCTTGTCAATTTCTGCAAAAAAAAAAAAAAAAAAGCCAACTGGAATTTTGATAGAAAATGTGTTTAATCTGTAGATTAATTTAATATTAAGTCTTTCAACTATAAATATGGAATGCATTTTGTTTCTTTTGATCTGATTTACGTTCTTTCAGCAATTGTGTTTTTGTAGTTTTCAAAACTATTAAGTATTGTGCTTTTTTGTTAAGTTTATTCTTAAGTATTTTATTCTGTTTAGAGTTATTGTAAATAAAATTAACTGGGAAATTTAATTCATATGGAAGTACAACAGATTTTTAGGTGTTGACCTTCCACCCTGCTGCCCTGCTGACTTGTTCATAGTATCTACCAGACTTTTAGTGGATTCCTTAGGATTTTTCATGTATGTATTTATATCATTTATGCATAGAGATAGTTTTACATCTTACATTCCACTCTAGATGCCTTTTATTTCTTTTTCTCGCCTAATTACCCTGCATAGACACTCTAGTGTAATGTTGACTAGAAATGAAGGGAATAGACATCCTCTTTTGGTTCCTGATCTTATGGGAAAATTATTCAGTCTTTTGCCATTAAGCATAATACCAGCTATGGAGTTTTTGTAAATGGCTTTTACAAGGTTGAGTACATTTCCTTTGATCCCTAGCTTTGTCGCATTTTAGCATCAGGATAAATTAGGCCTCATAGTATGAGCTGGGAGAGTTACCTCCAATTCTATATTTTGGAATAGCTTATGAAGAATTGGTCTTAATTATCCATTAAGTATTAGTAGAATTTACCAGTGAAGCCATCTGGGAACTAGACTTTCTGGAAAGTTTCAAAATTACTAAGTCAATCTCTTTACTCATTATGTTATTTATTACTGGGGAGGTAAAGCTTAACATTAAACAACTCCACCCGAAACCAATTTCTCTCCACCACAAGAGATGTTCTCCTTAGATGCCTATCCTGTTACATATTCTTCATTGATCTGGAGCCTGATTCTGTGTTTGTTTCAACAGCCAGTACTTCCTATCATGACATGCCCATACTTCAGAGCCAGGCCCACCTGCTTCTTGTAGCTTAGCTTTTTGCCTTGTCATCCTTTCCTTTGTAGAAAGGCAAGCTTGGCATGGTGGTGGGCGAATCAAGGCCTGAAGGTGCCTAACCATTTTACATTTTGATTGGAGAATTTTAGTGAATGTGGGTAAGAAAAGCACCTGATTTTAAGGCCACAACTAACCATGAATTCAAAAGAATAGTCTATTCAGACTAATAGTCTATTACAGAAGAGTCAAAATATAACTCTTTTGTTGGACATTTTTAGCAAAAAAAAAAAAAAAAAGGCAGATTATATTAGGAAATAAACGTTACGGACATTGGCAGAAAGGGAAGCCTCATGAGTTTTAAGTGTCTGAATATTCAGGCGGATGGTGCATGCTTAATCTCCACTTTCAGAAGTATTAGAGCCATGCCAAACTTTTGTAGCAAAATATGCAAGCTGGAATTGGGAATGACATGACCTGCATTTACTTGTGAGTCCATGTTTGATGGGCAGAACAGGCAGTGCACATGTGTTCATCCGTTCTGAGCTCATTAACAAAGCAGAAACACTAGTAAAATATGTCTTTTGCTGGTTTCTGGAATGGAAGTGGGAAAAATTAAGCTGTAAGACACTCCAGGGTGGGTATTATGACCTAATAACGACATGCCCTGGTAGCTTTGACTGAGTGCCATTAACTGCCAAGGCACATCACTGCTCGTCTGTAATGCACACCCTGGAGTGTCTTATCTAGAGAATATAAATGTTAATTCCTAAGGAAACTCACACAGCAAAAGAAGACATCACTGTTCTAAGAAGGAGAATATGTTAAAATCTTCACATTGAGTTTAGTTTCTTGAAGTAGAACAGGTCAAAGTGCTTAAGAATGTATCTAGAAGAAAAACAGTGCAGTATAACCTGAAAGAAGTGGGGCTGGGGAGTCAGAGACAGGGGTTTGCACTCTGCTCTGCCGATTTTCAGCATTCTTTCCTTGTGCCTGTTGCCCCAACATTTATTTCTCCATTTCATCTCTTTTCAAGTAAGGCTGATGATGTAACCCGTTTATTTTATAGTCTGTTTTGGAAATAAACTGAGATAAAAATGCAATAAAAGTCTTTGCCGTAAACTACGAACTGCTTAAACATATCCAATAGGCCAAAAGAAACAGAAAATCACTTCAAGAAAACTTGAAAAAACAAAATATCAAGTGGTTGAAGGTTTCATTTTTAAGGAAGAATTTGATGCGTGTGAAGATTTGAGATCAAGTTCTTTGTTCAAGTTGGCCTTTGTAATTAGCACTCACTGCCCATGGTCTGGTTAAATTCTAGCCTTTCTGTCAACATTCAGCCTTTCTTCTTGGCAGTCGATATAGCAGTTCAAGACCACACCATGCCAGGAGTAAAAGTGCTGTACAAAATAGCCTTCTCTATTTAATCCAACATGTCACATGACCATAAGTGAATATTTTGGTCAAAATAGAATCTGTATTTCAACTCAGAGACTCATTTTTTTGTTTTGTTTTGTCTGTTTATCTGAATTTTTGTTCCACTATAAAGGAATTATCTCATTTTGATAAAACTGGAAATGTGTAATCCTGTCACTTTATTAAGGGATTTTAATGAACATGTATCCAACAATAAATAAAGAGATAATATACATGTATTATGTCTAAATTTCTGATAAGTACATGCACAGAAACAAAACTCCATGGGTTGCCCAATGTTTGCAATTGGAGCTTCTGTGAGATACATAACACAGCTGTTATGTTAATGGGTGAGAATATTTCTTGGTAGAGAGCATGATTTTGAAGACTTCGGATGATAATGACATTATTTGTTTCTTGTGTTCTTGCAGGCCAGTTGACTCCCTACTCACCAGCAAAGCATGCATCTTTTCTGCCCAGGTATTTTGTAAATTCACTAACTGTGGAAAGGTAGTAGGAGGCAGTATGAATGGATTAATGCAAATTTATCATCATCACTAAAAACAAAGCAAAGTTAAAAAATTCAAAAAGTCCCAAAATAACTAAAAATCTTAGCTTATCACCTTCATCAACCTATATTTAATCTGCTCAGACAGCAAGGCGAAAGAAAGAGAAAGGAAGCTGTTATTGTTTGTTTATTTCATTGTTGTTTTTGTGGTTTTATTTTTATTTCTCTTTTGGACAATCAGTATAAGATGCAGAAGGACTTAGTTACTACATTTCAGTAAAGAAGATGGGTTTTGAGGAACAAATAAGAAAGGTCTGAGGATGGTGAGACAAAATAATATTTTATTTAAACAAACACATTTTTCTGTGTGAAAGTTTATATGAGGCAGCATGACATAAGAAAATACAAACATGAAATAGCATGGCTCTTCCATTCTAGACTGTTATATTGGAGATGAGCTCAGTATAATAAAATATAGCTTTAATATGACATAAGTGAGTAAGTGTCATGCAGATTGGGAAGAATGGGAATTAACAGATAGTTTTGAGGCTCCCTCAAGGGTAAGAGAGGGGAGAAATCATGGCATGGAGCGGCTACAAGAGGGCTTCCAGAAAGAGGCCTTAGCATGGAGTAAGCTGATCCTAGCAGATCAGAAAAAAATAAGGCATGACAATGAACTTGTGTAATGGGAGAAGAGGCAGGGGAGGTTCTGGCAGAAGGGCTGAAAGTTTCAGGTGGAGATATCCAAGACACAGTGGAAGAGGACTTTATTAGTCAGATATTTGTGACAGGAGTCAGGAGTTGTAGGTGGGCAGTCAGCACTGGGGAAGACTGATACCTCAAACACTGATGAGAATTAGAAGAACTAGACTGAGGTGTGTCATGGTTAATCTTATGTGTCAACTTGACTGGGCTATGGGATGCCCAGGTAGCTGTTAACATATCACTTCTGGGTGTGTCTGTAAGTCTGTGAGGATGTTTCCAGAAAGATCAGCATTCAAATCAGATGCCTGAGTAGAGAAGATCCACCCTCACCAATTTGGGCAAGTGTCAGAAAGAAGAGGCCTTGGCAGGGTGAATTTAGTCTCTCTTTCTGAGTTGGGACATCTGCCTTCTCCTGCCCTAGATACCAGAAGTTCTGGTTCTCAGGCCTCCAGACCCCAGAACTTAACGCCAGAGCTTCCTTCCCTGTGTGTCCCACCTGTGTTTCTCAGACCTCCTGCCTTGGACTGAGAGTTATAATGTCTGATCAGTGTCTGCTTGCCAGGGTTTTAGGCCTTCAAGCCTGGGCAGAATCACCCCACTGGCTTTCCTGTTCTCCAGCTCATAGACAGCATACTGTGGGACCCCTTGGCTTCCATAATTTTATGAGTCAACCCCTATAATAAAACTCCTTTCATAGATCCATGTATATCCTATTGGCTCTGATTCTTTGGGGAACCCTGACTAACACAGGTGGGATATGACACAAAAAAGAATTTCAAGTATGGAAACACAAAACAGAAATCCAATTACTAAGACTATGACAGACATTGACAAAGCTAAATTTTTAAATCTAATCAGTATTTTGATTTTTCTGTGATCCTCACATTTGGGGAAGGTCAGGGATCAGGGAAGTGACAGGCAGATGGCACGGGGCTTCAAGATGGGTTGAAAGTATCCCTTAAACACTCTTTCTTGGTAATTGAAATGAACCTAAAATTTAATAATTTGCTTTTCTAGGTCATATAAAAATATTCCCATCAAAATGTCCCTCTATCAAAAAAATCATATTAAAATATCAGGCACACAGCATTGGATCATAGCAGAAGCTCTGTTATTATATCCCAAATAAAAGTTATGGCAAAAATAGTAGCAATGCTGACTTAATCCTGAGTCTCAACATGTTAGCTGGATTAATTTAAATCCCTTCTGCCTAGGTAAGAAAAAAAAAAAAAAAAGCCCTACAGACAGAAGGAAAGCTGAGGCTCCAGGTGAAATCCAAACCAAAATAGCCCAGCACTCAGGCAGAACCTAGGGAAGAAGCATTGAGGATGGGCCTTGATTCAAGAATAGTTATAATTTATCTTGAAAAGAAAATGTCAACAAAAAAATAGAAAAATAGATGAAATTTTGAATTTTATATAGAGTAAAACTCTTAGATTTTAAGGCTATATGAGAAAGCCTACAAGATACAGCAAAAATTTCTACAACTTGCCTGTCTTCTAAAACAATGGAAAACTAGAATAAATGAAAAATACTTACTCTATGATTAAAATGCATAGTCTATAAAGATCTCATATGGATTGGTAAAGAATACTGAAACCTCAAATGATAAAAAAGTATTTATTTATAGCACAAATAATACTGAATACTCCCTTTGCACCACAGACAGGCCTGAGCTTTACTCTAGAGCAGGAAACAAGACTGACGCCATTCATGACATTTTCAAATTTACAAATTTGGCCAGAAAGTCATGTAAAAAGACAGTTTGCTTTTAGGAAGAAAATGTAACACTCAAAATATTAAAAATTTACATATCCTAAAATATGTAATAAAAGATTAAGTGTTAATATATTAATGAAGTATAGTTTTATTTTGTTTTGAGCCAGAAAGTTTGTAGTAATATAGTACGCTCGTATACATTACTGGTGGCAGTATAAATTGGTATAACCGTTTTGTAAAGTAATTTGTCAATGTACGTCAAAAAGCCATAATAATTTTATATCTTTGGCCCAGTAATTCCACTCCTGGAAAGTTATCCAAAGGTAATAAACCTAAAAGAGAATATGATACATGGAGCGATTAATTGCAGCATTATTTATAATCGCTAAAATTACTGCATTATTTATAATAGCTAAAAATTAGAAACCAGCAGAATGACCATTAATAGAATTATGTTTAATGAAATTATGGCACATCTGCTGAGTAGAAAATTATGCAACTATTAAAAATGAAAACTATGAAAATTATGTAGCCAAACAGTAAGGGGTTATAATAAGAATACAAAAATTGATCCCATTTATGAAAAAAAAATGCATATGCAAAAGTTAAAGAAAAAGGCTTCTATAAACATTTAAGTAATTATACTGGGAAAATAGGACTCTGTAGTTTTATCTTTCCTTTTGTAAATGAAATTGTAAATTTTGTAAATGAAAAGAGATTCCCTCGCATACATGGGAAGACTAGGGCAAGTCAGATACAAGAAACATGGACTCACTCACATGATACAGAATTGATGCTAGTTTCGCTTGATCATAGCATATGAACAGAAAAATAGAATACAATAATTTGAAATGATAATGAGATTTACATTATTGGGAGCCTTCCAACTCTGGCTAAGGAATTTTGATGCCATTACAGAGACAATTAACCAAAAAATTGATTATCAGAATGAAAACTGTGAAACAGAAAGGTTAATTTGAGCAGCACCGAAGGGTAAATCAAAGAATATATAACATGGATGTTAGGAGAGTAGACAAAAGGTGCTCAGAGTAGCTTAGGGCTTGTAGTCAGGAGGCTTTATGGGAGGTGAATGACTGGGACAAACCTGAGATAAAATACAAAGGAATTGATAAGCCGGGTCATGACTGGACACAGGCTTTAAAACTGGGTGCAGGGAGAATGGTCTTGACATCAACAGATCTAAAAATTGGGAACAAATACAAATTCACCAGTCTCTAGGACACAGCATTAGAATATATAGCTAAAATACGCATTGGCCACTAAACTGTGGCATTTGAACGTGGCTAAGCAGAGATGCTCCAGAGAGGAGAGAAGTGAGAAGGTGAAGGGCTCGGCCCTTCCCTCGCCCCTAGCAGGTGAGCCTGAGAAACCTTCCCACTAAGGCGCATCTCTTTCAGAAATGCGCGATGGACATGGCTGCGTTGGGAGGACTTGGGCTCCGTGGTGCTTCCTGTCGCCTCTTTGAATATAACATCTCATTTTTCGTGATTTCTAGCAACTCCCTTCCCTTTTAACATTCTTAATTTCACCTAAACTAAAGGCCACACTTGTAAAATCTAATCTCAGAAAGCTAAGAGGGGCTCTCCCAGACCTACTGAATCAGAATCTTGGAGGAAAAGGCATGGCATGTGACCAGACAGGTGTCAGAAGCATCTACCCTGGCCTTCTCTCTCACTTTACAGAGAAGAAAACCGGGGCCAAGAGATTGCTGGCCCAACTATTAACAGGTTGGTGTCTCAGCCCTAGTTCAGTCCTCTTCCCTCTACATCATCAAAACCCCTTGAAATCGCTGTTCCTGGACATTGAAATAAACAACATGGACTTGAGAAGTAGTCGCTTTTCTTTTCCCTTTAACAATAACAAACACCACTTGCACAGTGGTTCATAAAATGTTAATTGCTCTCCCCTCCCAATGGCATCCTGATTTTCAGTTTAAACTATTAGCTTGAAGCATCAGGCATTCCAACAATAAAAAGCTATTCCCTTTTCAATATACCTTCAATTTTTTATTTCTTATAAATATTCAATTGAATATTTTCATTTGAGATATAAGTTTGCTAATTTACTGGAAGTTGGATTCTAGTCCCCGGAAATGTCATTTGGGTGGTCCTGCTGGGCCCAAATGGAAAGTGTAAGTACTGATTTTTGATCCTTTTCGTCCTGCATAGGATTCAACCAGTATTTGCTTTCTCCAGGGCATTTGAGAATAACTACAGATTCAACAGTATTCAGAAAGACTCCTCTTTGAAAATAGAAACCTTCTTGAAGGTAGGATTCATATTTTTAAATTTAACTCTGATGAGAGGATTATCTATACTTCCCATTCTATGGGAAATGCAGATTGGAATAATCTTTCATCAAATGATGTTGTAGCAAGTTGATAGATTAGAAACCTAACAGAGGCATTGTGTTCCCTGGTTAATTACATGAGGACTTGACCAACAAGTATTTGCAAGAAATTTTGTTAAAGACCTGCCTTCACTTATTCACTTCATCACTAGGAACCCTCAAATAGGTATTACAAAAACACGAGAGCTGTTATTGCTGTCAGAGGAACAGAGTCTTATCTCCATAGGGATGTGACCTAACAATCAGTCAATAGCTATTCTGAGTACATGAAAGACCTTTCACGCCCATCTCTTCCAGCCTTTCTCAAACTGTGTGTTTACTACAGGCTCCGGTTCTTTTGTCCCCTGACAATTCTCTTTTTATTAAGACAATAAGACTTCTTTCTGTGAAAAAAAAAAAAAAAAAAAATGCTACATGAAATCAGAGATATTCACCTTAAAGAGCAAAATAAACAACTTGCATCTTCCTCAAATCCTGTCTAAGCAGAGGACAGCTTGTTTGCCTTGCCTGGTCTATCCCTGTCACAGAAACAGATGTGCAAGGGATTTTGGAATTAATTTTAAGTTTAATCTTTATTAATAATTATCATTTATTTATCATTTCATATATTGTGATGCAGTATTTTCCTGAAAGTTCCTCTTTCTGGGTGACAATTTTTTTCAGCTTTGGCTCTGGGTGCTAAGAGCACAGCACCTTAGCAACAGTTTGGAGGCAACAGGAACCAAATATAAATGTAAGGTGAAGCTAAAACAAGGGCTTTCTGCAGAGGCCCCAGCTGCACAGCCCCGCCTTTCTCTTTGGGAGTGTCCACGTGGAGCTGGGTTCTCACAGCAGAGTTCAGCCTGCAGCATAAGGGCGCTGGAGGTCTGGTGATCAGCCCGTGCTCCACAGCACCGTGATACCATGCTGGCGGTTGTTAATGACACCACAGCAAGGAACGAGTGAGTACTTCCTCTGTCTGCACAGTGCAAAGTTTATTATCCACCTAATCTATTTCCCTCAAACTAATGTGGCCTAGGAAATACTGTTAGCCATCTTTAACAGATGGGGACACTGAGGCTGGTCAGCTGGTGAAGCAAGATTTAAGCCCTGAGCCTGGGGCAGTCTGAGGTGGGAGCCCACTCTGAGTCACTGCCGTTATGCTCCATCGTATTTATCTCTGGCATTTTATTGCAGATTTCTTTGGGGGGGTAAAAGTGATAAATTACAATATTAGGGACTTGCAACATTTTTTACACCGTTTTAACTGAAGCTCCCAGGAAGTGTTTTCCATCTTGTTTTGGAACAGATTCCGAGACACGGAATTAAAAATGGACGTCTTCCTGGTGAGTAACACTCCATCCTGTGCGAGGCGGTCGAGGTTTCCTAAAGCTAGGTCCGAAAAGATCTCTAGGCATTCGAGGTTTCCTGTAGCCAGATCCGAAAGATAATGAATTCTCTTAATAGAGTGTTGGAAATGTGACCTATTGAGCTCCGCACATGGCGGAGAAGTCAGCATGCCCAATTGGAATTAGAATGCTGTCTGTAGCACCAAGTAGATGTCATTTACAATGGCTGGGCTATACTCTGCCAACTTACTGGGAAGGAATTTGAAAGCAATCACGGCAGATTATCTTTCTTTTTGGTCTTTCTCATTCGTTTTGCTGCATTTCTTAGAGATGGTCTTGGCACTTTGCATTTTGTTTCTTTATACACTGAGCCCTGGTTGCTAATATGAGTAATAGTGTCTCTCTGTATGACAATCAATGCATCTGCCCCTCTGTTTTCTGTCTCTCTCCAGCCTCTTTCTGAACACTAAGCCCTTCACATTATAATTTTAGGGTCTGGTTTTGTTTCATTCCTATCTTGTAACTTCATATACCTTTACATACATTTCTTTCTTACTATTCTTCAGACTTTTTGGACTGTATTACATGTTGGACTCTGATTTTGCTCATATTTAAACCTACGCCAACACCCAATCACTTGTAGCTACCTTTTTATAGTGAATTTCATGTCCAGAATGGTCTGGAGTTATTTGCAGACTTCAGGGCAGGAGGGCAGGAGGTCAGGAGCCATCCCGTGCTGAGCACTGAGAGCCAAGTGCCTGTGCCATGTTGAACTTAACTCATTCAGTGGAAAAAGTGATTGGACCAATAAGTGCTCATGAAGTCACAAACAAGATGCAGATATAAAATAATAGAGTTTTCATGACTCATCTTAACAATGTACTGCAGGAGATTACAAAAGAGAGGTTCTAAAACTGGTTTTGAATAATTAGAGTATCATCCAAAGAAATGTTTAGTTTTTAGCCAAACTACTTACAAAGGGTATCTTTTGCTTTAGATGTGTAAGTTTCGACAAAGTCATTTTCCAGTCACAAACTGATCTAAGCTGTTTAAAAACATTTGCCTAACTGATACAGTAATTTGGGTATGAGAAAGGCTCTCTTTTAAGTCTGAAATGTATTGAATACACAGCAAAGTCCAGAAAATAATACATCAGATGTTTATCTACCATGTCAAGATTTAAAAGATATTACTCTATTTCCTTGGAACTGGTAAATTTTTTTAAGAAATAAACTGTCTCATGTAACTAATGCTCCAGTTCATTTTGTTTCTTCTCAGAGGGTGCGAGTATTTTGAAGCAGGAAGTATCTCTCATATTTTTTACTTTACATTTTCTATACCATATATAGGGTATTGTATTATTCTGTCTGAAAATTTTACAAAAATAGGGTCATACTTCACATTTTCTGTAAAACTTACTTTTTTTTACTCAATAATCTGAGCACTTGGCCATGTCAATGTATGCAGATATAATTCATATATTTTAATTGTGTATAGTATTTAATTTTATGGGTAAACCACAATTCATTTATCCACTCAATTTTCAGCATTAATATAAGCAATGCCATGATAAAAATTATATATAGATGTATATCTTATTTAGTTATTTATCTGTATTTGCATCTAAGTTTTCCAAGCTAGTTTTGCTTGGTCCTAGTATGCATAGATTTAACTTTACCGGCTTCCTCTTATTTTATTCATTATACTATTTCCTCCTCTACTTTTTAAGTTATCTTCCACTTCATTTACTGTAGGAATTATGCTAAAGTTTTTAATTAGTCACTTGAATTAACAAAATTTAACTTAATTGATACGTTTACTATCTTTCTGATTGATAAGAAGATTTTAGAAAGCTTTAATTAAACATATTTTTCTCTCTTTTAAAAATGTTATTACCTAATATTTTGGTTTTATCCTGCCTTTCAACTCCCAAAAGTAATCATCTTTATTATTATTATTTTTGTCACCAAATTTTCTTACTATTTATTCATATGCATATCACTTTTCTTAACTCAATAAATTTTTCTGGAACATTACCTCTTTGTTTTTCATGTCTTTATTTTTGGTGAAGAACTCAAGCCAATGAAATCTCTCACTTTTGTCTGAATTAAATTTTAACCCCACAGTTGAATAATAGTCTTTAATAAACAAAATATCTAATTTCCCTCAAAGCTCTGCATTATAATGCCATTATATTTTTGATTTATATTGTTTCTGTTGACAAATTTACTGTTATGGTAGTTTTTGTATTCTATTGGTGGTGAATTGTTTTATCTCACATTACCTTTAATATCTTTTATTTTTTTGAATTTAAAAAAAAAATCCCATTCAGTCCTAATTGTGATGTTTCATTGAATGATTTATATCTTTCATTGATTCAGGGAAATTTTCAGCATATTGTCTTTGTATATTATTCCTCCTACATTTCATTATCGCCTTCTGATAAACTCTGGTTAAAGAGATTTGGGGCTTTTATTCTCTCTTACATATGTCTTAACCCCACTTCAATATTTTCCCCTTATGTTCTGAGTGCTAGGCAATTACTTCAGATTTATCTTTCAGCATATCAATTATTTTATCAGCTGTATCTAATTTGTTGTTTAATTTATCTACTGAAGTGCCAATTCTTTATATTTACTATTGGGAATTTAAGCTGACATAACTTCTCTGCCAGGCAATGTGGTATATGTACATTGAAAAACTTTAAAAGTTTTCTTGTCTTTAAAAAATATAAAAATCTTTTAGAAATTATTCTAAGGAACTCATTTGGAAAACTTACTCATTGTGTTAGTATAACAGTAGCATTTATTTCAGCATTATTCATACTACAAAATGGAAATGTTTATCAGTAAGGGAATGGTTAATAAATCATTCATTATACTGAGAGGACATACCATTCAGATAGCATTCGTACCAAACAAAAGGTTATCAGAAATATTCAACATATTTAAAGGAGGATAAGGCATAATACAAAGAAATATGCATATTATAAACAAATTATGTGAAATAAAATATATTAGCAAAGAAAAATTTTACTAGAATACAAATCAACATGCTAACTTTGGTCATTTCTAGTTGATAGGATTAATAATGATTTTTATATTGTCTTTTAAAAATAATTTATTCTTATTTTTCTATAATTATAAATTTTATATAATAAAAGATAATAATTTTTTAATATTCATCTTCTGATAAGATATGGAATAGGTTGAAGCAAAGGGAAACTCAAAGCCATTAAAAATTTAAGAAGCTAATGTAGTAATTAAGGCATTGTGTGCTACAATTTGAGTGCAGGCAGCGGTACTCAACTTTAAATGATGAAAAGGTTTATCATGAAGGCAGACCTAGTAACTGATTGTCTACGTGGAAGCAAAGGACAAACCAAGAGTTTCCAAAGTTTTGTGACTGAGAGGACAATGATACTAGAATCTTCCAACTATAGGATTAGACCTACAAAACTAAGAAGCAGACCCAGTCTGTGCCGTACCCCTTAACTGACAACCCTCCTGTGGAAACCTGCCTCAAAGAACCAGCTGGCCTCCCTCTCTGGTAACACTCTTTGGTGGATAGAAAGAGAAACAAAAGCAAAAATAGCATTCATTCATTTATTCATTTGTTCATTCAGCAAAAATGTACTGAGCTACAACTATGTAATGTATTACAACTATGTAATGATATGTAGTACATATCATTTCTGGTCTTAGGGACACAGTTATAGAAAAAAAAAATTGGAAGATTTCTAATAAGATGGTCCTCTATCTATGGAATATCTGACTTCTTTCCTTTGTCCAATCTCCTTTCTTCAGTTCCTTGGAAGTGTTTTCTACACTAACCTCTTAGGAAGGCTTCCCCTTCCCCATCATCAGTAATCCCACCTTAGGTTCTGTTTCTGATGCCAAGCATAATCAGTTGGTAGCTGCTTCCTGCAACCCCATGTCACGATGATATTTTGGCTCTATGGGAAAGGATGCCACACTTGATTAGTGATGCCTGGCAAGACCTCTGGAGGGGAAAGTGTCAGGAAATAGACTAACTACCACACATGTCATCACGTTGCCTCCAGCCAACCGTAGGTCCAGATTGCTTTTACTAATGTATTACATTTTTAAAAGCATGACCTAAAAATATTTCCTACTCACAGAATATCCATAATGAAGTTCATACAGCCATAATAGAAGTACTGTGCATGTACTTTATCTTCTGATGGAATGTGAGGACCAAAACCTCTTAAGAGTTATTGTGCTTAGTATTATGCCCTTTTGTCTGAGAGTGAAAAGGGATAATGGATAAAAATCTAATCTGTCAGGATGTTTTGTTTGGTCACTGATAGTGGAGGCGTTAATACAGGGGTCTTGGTCATGACCCCAGATTATTCTTTCATTTGTCTCCAGCCTCCTGGGCTTGACCTCATTCCAAGAGGACTGCTGTCACTATTAGAGACTTCCCGGCCTTCTGTCAGTGAGTTGACTGCTATTGATTGAAGGTGCCTCCAGGCTGAAGCTCTTAGATGAAATAGCAGGGGTTTTTTTTTGTGTGTGTGTGTAAGTGCACGTGTGTGTGCATGCATCTGTGTAAGCGACAAGTGATCTGAGCTTGTTTTCTAGGAAACTTTCACAAAAAATAAAACTATCATTTTGCTATTGTACTACAGTTACTGCAGATGTAGCCACAGGAGGGGGTGGGAAAATAAGCCTCCCCGCAATACTAGTTTTGCAACTTTGAATGACTCTGCATTTATTTTTAAATAAAAAGCTAATAAATAACTAACTAGATAAAAACCTTTAAAACACGCTCACATTCAACCCTATTCTATTCATTTGAATCTTTTATGCTATCTAGGACCAAATAATAAACCCTTATGAGGATCAATGGAAAAAGCGTAGGTTGTCCAAGAAAGGGAAAACCAGTTAGCTTGACTTACTACAGTGAGACCCACTCAAGACAGGCAGAGAAACTCCATCCCCATTATCTCATTCTATGCCTCAAAATATAGATATGTCAAAAGATCAGGCATTTCAACTATTTCCCCCCCATTTTTAATTGACTACATATCTAAAAACAAATACTATAGTATAAAAGCTATTTACCCATTCTTTTCTCTTTTTTTTTTTTCCTAAAAAAATATAGCTCTTGGTCTGGATGGAAAGTTCTTTCAGAATTGAAGAACTTAATTCATCTTTTACTAGCCAGGTTACCTAGAAAATCTTTTGTTTTTATCAATATGTCTCACAAAAATTCCTTGAAAATTAAGGAAGTCCAAGTTTATTTATTTCAAAATGCATTATTTTTAATTTCCACAGACTTCAGGAATTTTTAGTTCTGATCGGGACTAAAAGCCACAGTCCTTACCTTCTCTCTTTTTGAAGGAACGGGAATTAGAAGTTCTTATGAGAAGCATTTATTTCTTTCTCTCTCACGAGTAATTTCTTCTTTTCTACCATTTTATCATATGCTATCTTGGAAAATTATCACAAGTTGCTAAACAGTTTTATTCTATATACATATGTTACATATGTATGTTATATAGAATATATTTTTATATACACAAAATAAATCTTTTAACCTATTTATTCCTCCAACAATCCTCAGCTCTCCCTAATGGTCATGCTTATTGAGCACTCAGTGTGCCACACATCACACTAAGCACTTGCCAAGTCACTCTCACTTCACCCTGACACCCACTCCCCATGGCGGTGCTGTTGCTCTTCTCTCCTTTGTTGGACTGGAGGTGTCGGAGAGTCTGAGGGTCTCCTAAAGCCACATAGTCAAGGGAGGTTTCCCCCTATAGCCACTGCACTCTACTTCCTAGGCTAGAGGGGTTGCTTTAAAGTTATTGAATTAACTTTTCATTTATATAATCTCTCCTTCCCCACCCCCAGTCTCCTAGTAAGTCTCTCTGACTTTATAGGAGCCCATGGAGGGTGCGACAAGAACACAGTTGAGTTAGTGTAAAATTTTTCAACATCTCAGATGTGGGACTTCATAGCATCATCCGTGTTGGACAGGAGCAGACCTGCTGAGTAGCACAATGGGGAGACTGTAACTGAATTCTAAACAGGCTGATAAAAGGTGCCACAGGGGGTGTTTGCCCACACAACATTCTCATTACTCTATTGAGTTGTATACTAGTTGAAAGTATACAAAATTTAATATATGCTACTTCATGCTAACATAGTTGGAAATATTAATTTTTCTTGATATTTATGTGTGTCGTTCTAAATCATTAAAAGCTCATGTAGTCAGACAGAGGTAAGCAGAATGGGCACGCAGGTAAATACTGAACATCTTTGAGTACAGCCTCTGCATCACTTTCCCTTCAGTCTCTGAAGTGGATCCCAGAGTCCTCTCACTTCCTCTGCCCCTGCCTTTCCCAATCCTGGCTTAGCAAGCCAACCCCAGGTCACTGCCTACCATCCTGGCCTCCTGTCCCTGCCTCCGCTCAGGCCAAGTCCTCATCACAAACCTTCCCATTAGTTAGGTGACCTATAGTCCCCTACTGCTACTCCCAGTAACTTTGGGACTTCTTGATTCTCAACTACTGCCTGGGTTCACCCTAATCAGAATGTTGTGCTGGAGCCTGGAAGTCGAGAAAAATGTCCTTGTCCCAGGAAGTAAGGGAGAGCAAAACCCTCCCTAAGGTGTGCATAGCTTGATCAAATGTGGGACATCACTAGGACCCAACGTCCGGCTTCATGTACATAGGAATGACACTACAAAAGAGCTCCAGGGACTGACGGAAGCCTGCAAAGCATTGCAAAGAGAACAGTGATGGAGACTGCCGTGCAGGATTATTCACGGGAATGTCAGTTAAGCCAGGGGCTACACCTTGCTGAAATCACGATAGATTGTATCCACCTTTTCTCCTCAATTCAGCAACCCAGCCCTTCTGTCATAGAAGATTAGATCAGTCTAGACCTGTTGGCAACAATGCCAGTGACCTGTTCTT
Organism: Loris lydekkerianus; assembly: GCA_963574355.1. Taxonomy (NCBI): domain Eukaryota; kingdom Metazoa; phylum Chordata; class Mammalia; order Primates; family Lorisidae; genus Loris; species Loris lydekkerianus. The sequence continues at coordinate 22,716 of CAUYPK010013962.1, forward strand.
TTACAGATGTCTTGAAACTGATTTTTGGATGACTTAGTATATAGTCTTTTCAGCATAGAAATTAATAGTCAGTCATTATTTTGATTTTCATTCTCTTAAGAATAAGAAAAGCATTATGGTATTTCTTTCTCAGCATAAAAATGGCAGCTGTTAGTCTTATGATGGCTCGCAACAATCCTTGGAGCTCCTTGATGGAGAGTCATCAGGGACTAAGGTTGCAACGATTGTGTTTACCTAAATAATATAACATTCATTCTTATCTAGGCTAACAAGGTTTCCTGCCTCCCAATCTATGAGCTATCGTTTCTGTCCACTTATGTCTTGTTCAGAACTACCAAAACTCTCTATTAAGATCACCATTAAGATCAATGATATTTATCGGTCTTTAGCTGTCCTTTCTTGAGGAAATTCCCTGATTCCTATTGTTCAGCATGAACACATCAGAGAACGAAATCTTGCATCCAGTTATACTCCAGGGAGCAAATAAGGGAGGAGGACAGGAAGCTGCAAATTAAGCCATAAATGTGGCATTAACAGTGACGTGGCCTTTTCTCCGAAGAGCAGAGGCATGCAAGAGAGTGATTTTGAAACAAGAAGAACTATGATGAGAAAGACAGAAGGAGGTCTGCTTTATTCCAATTATCTGAGCAATAATCTAGTGAGCACTAGGAGCCACACCTCCTGTTTATCACTAATGTCACTACTGAGAAGAGTGTCTTATACAACTGAAAACCAGGCAGGCTAGCAGCAAACCCACCCAGAAGGTCATTTTTGTCTTTAACACTGAAATACTTGGAAGCCAAAAATTTTGCCTTTCCCTTGCATGTCTAAGGTACCTCTTTCCCCATCCTTTTTCCTTTTTAAGTGACTTTCTATTCCTCTTAAAATTCAGGTTGTTTTATTAATACCCCAGACCTTAAGGCATGAATGTGTAATATACTACCTCACCCAGCTACATCTGAAAATTGTTAGACTTATACAAAACCTTAAGTCAAAGAAATAATCCCAGCTAACATTTCCAAAAGTTCAATATAGGAGAGTCTTTAAAAACTTACATGAATCATCTTGTTTACTCTTCCTTATAATCTTACTTTGTAGGTCTAACTGATTGCCCTGTATTATAGATGAGAAAAATAATGCCCAGAACAATTCATGTTAAGAAGTCATGTAACATGTCCAAACTAATGATATAACTAGTCCTCAGTTGGCCTCCCCAAAATTCCTGAGTTCAAAACACTATGATGTATTACCTTACCTAAAAGATAAGTTTCTATGAAAGGTTTAAATTTGATGTTTTGCTCCTTCTAGTCTTTTAAAAATCTTACCTCACTAATTCTTTTCATATCTGACTTTTATTTTACAGACTTATTACTAGAATTTCTCAAAATATATCTGAGTAATGTTCAAAGGATATTTTTTCTTCTTAATATTTCATCTTTATTTTACTTGTTATTTGTGCCCATATAAACACACGCACGTCATTTCTTTGGTTACTACCCCTGCCTGGACCACCATCCCCTCCAAACTCATGAAGAAAAGTGTAGACTTTTTTAGTCTTTTGATGTGATGAAATATACCGTCATCTTTCTTCCCCACTGATGTACCGATAAAGCAGGAATAATTATCCAGAAATGGTTATGATAGCAAAAAAAGAGAGATTAGATTCTTAGGTTTAAAATGCTTTGCCTAGTTGTCATAGTTACATTTTTCTCTTGACAAATGGAAACCTCATATATGGCATTTATATAGGAATAATCAGGTAAGAACCTCCATCTGGTTTTATTCTGCCCACATTTACATTTATGCCTTTGATAAAGAGTAGCATAATCCTAATTTTTTATATATGTTTTCTAGTTTCAGTAGATATAGGATTAAGAGCAAACTGGAATACTTCTGTGAAGAATATTTACTCTCCATTAAGTATTTAGAAATATAGGTTATGTTGAAAAACAGAATAAATGCTTAATTCTTTTACATGGCAGTTTTCAGAGTGCAGAGTTGGTACTTCATTTATTTCTCATTGGTATACAATTAAGTTGTGTGAATGGTTTAAGAAATGATTACAATCTTTCTCCTTTTTCATTATAAACTTACAGAATTTTATATAGTTATTGGGTTTTAGTAGTATTCATTGTTCTTACTGATGTTCAAACTATCCTTTCTGTGGCCAATGAGAGGTTTCAGATTTCTTTTTCTCTTGACCCATTATTAACAAATAAAAGTCTCCTTGATTTGGGCACAATAGGAGATCCCAGGCTCATCTCGTATTTTGTTTGGTCAATTCATTCATTCCTCTGAGAAGTCCTGGTTCTCTTAGTGGAAAGTGGTATTTAAAGTCCAAAATCTGGGTCCTTGGTACATTAATTACTTTTAGGTTATCATTTCTTCTGGGCTTCTTTAATAGACAAAACCAGGAAATAAATATCCTTTCTTTTAAAAAAGTAAATTACAAATTTTTTATTAACACTTGTATTTCTAAGTAAATATCACATGAACTTCTTTTGTAGTTATATCTATTTTTTCTTATGGGGAAAAACTTGATTCTAATCACATTAACAATCCTTTATTTATGTTATACTTTAAAATATATGTACATAATAAGATTAAATAAATATTACCACTGTTATCATTAACAATTATACTTTTAAATAAATTCTAAGATTTTCTGCATCCATATGCATTCTTAAAATATGTGCCAATAAGGCTGTAGATAGAATTGTGTACTCCAAAGTGACTTGTAATAATTATTTTCTGTTTGATTGTTATATTAACTTGATGTGCAATTATGCTAATTTATTTCAGCTTTTTATCAATTTTAGAGATTTCTTTTCTTTTTTCTTTTGAATTTAATTTTTTAACAGGCTAAACAACATAATAGAGGAAGATCTGCTTCTGGCCACATTAGCAAAACAGGAACTGGATTTACCTTCCTCCTAAAACAACTAAAAAACTGCACAAAATACTTAAAGCAATACTTTTTAAAACACTGGATATTAGGCATTGAAGGGACATTGATCCCTGCAAGACAGAAAACAAATGAGATGAGCCCTATCTCTACTATCTAATAAAAAGTTATTAGGCATGCAAAGAAGCAGAAAAAATCATTCTGAGAAAAAGCTATCAAAACTGATACAGAAATGACAAGGATGTTAAAATTAATAATAAAAACTTCAAAAAAGATATGTTAACTGTGTTTCACCATAGGTTTAAAAAGTTATCAAAAAAAATAGAATTTTTTTTTTTTTTTTTTTTTTGAGACAGTCTCACTTTGTCACCTTTGGTAGAGTGCTGTGGTGTCACAGCTCACAGCAACCTCAAACTCTTGGGCTCAAGCAATCCTCTTGCCTCAGCCTCCCAAGTAGCTGGGACTATAGGTGTATGCCACATGCCCAGCTATTTTTAGAGAAGGGGTGTCACTCTTTTTCAGGGTGGTTTCAAATTCCTGAACTTATGCAATCCACCCATCTTGGCCTCCAAGAATGCTGGTATTACAGCCATGAGCTACCACACTCAGCCTATAGAAAGAAATTTAAAAGATACAGATTGAATTTCTAGGGATAAAAATTGTATGGTTGATATTTAAAACATACTGGATGAGTTAATGCCAAATTAAACTTTGCGGGAGAAAATTTAGTGAACATGAAGTCGTAACAGTAGAAGCTATACATAATTAAAGACATAGAGAAAAATAAAATAAAATAATATAAAGAGCATCAATGAATTATGAGAACACTTCAAACAGGCTAATAATATGTGCAGTTGGGATCCCTGAAGGACAGAGAAGGAGATTCAGAAACAATAGTTGAAGAAATAATAGACAAATATTTTTCAAAAATCTATGAATCTTCAGATACTAAAAGCACAACAAAACCTCAGCATAAGAATCACAAAGAAAACTACACCAAGTACATTATACTCAAACTTCCCAAAACCAACAAGAGAGAAACATTCTTAAAAAGTAGTCAAAAAAAGATACATTATGTGCAGAGGAACAAAGAAAGGGTAAGAAAAGATTTCTTATCTGCAAGAAGACAGGGGAGCAACATACTCGAGTATAAGCCTAGGTTTTTTTGGCACAAAATTTGTACCAAGTTCGGGTTTTTTGGCACAAATTTTGTGCCGAAAAAATTCGGCTTATACTAGAGTATATACGTTATTCATAATACTGGCGTAGAGGTGGGGCAGGAAACTCAGAATTTTATATCCAGCTAAAATACTTGTAAAAGCCAAAGAGAAATGTAGATTTTTTTTTTACCATTCAGATAAATTTCAGAATTCACTTCCAGCAGAACATACTACAGAAAATCTTAAATTGAACTCTTTAAAGCAGAAGGAAAATGATACCAGATAGAAATATAGATCTACCAAAGGAAGAAAGAACTCTGGAAATAGTGACTGAATGATTAATTATCTAATATTTCATATTAATTTAATGTATATGATAGCTGTTTAAAAGACCATTTACTAATTAAACAAAAATACTAAGGTAATATGGGGTTACAATATGTATAAAAGTTAAATGTATGGCAACAATAGCATAAAGACACAAAAATAATATTTGCCTATCATGTAACTAAGGAAAGAGTTGCATCTGGAATATATAAGAAACTCTTAAAACTCAAAATTGAGAAACTAAATAACCCAGTGGGGGAAAAAATGGGCAAAAGATTGAAATAGGCCCATTTCCAAAGAAGAAACGTAGGCCACGTAAGTACATGAAAACATTATCAACATCATTCATTATTTGGGAAATGCAAATTAGAGCTACAGTGAGATTACAATAAACACCCATTTTTAATGTCTAAAATTAAAAAGAGTGCCCATCTGAGTGTCAGCAAGATGTAGAGGAACTGGAATTCCCACACGCGGTTGTTGGTCACACCAAATGTGTCAGTTTCTTAAAAAGCTGAGGCTACATCTACCATTTAATCCAGTAATTCCACTAACAGGCATTTACTCAACATATGTCCACCTAAAACATACATGAATAGTCATGAAGCCTATTTGCAATAGCCAAGACCTGTCAGGCTATGGATGGTTATAGGATGGAATACTACCCTGCAAGAAAAAGAACCGGACCAGCTACAGAATGACGAATCTCGAGATAGTTATGGTATGTAAAAGGAGCTCAGTGAAAAAATTATCTAGGATTCCATTTATATGCAATTCTAGAAAATGTAAACAAATATATAGTGACAAAAAAAAAGCAGGGTTTACTTGGAAACTTCAGAAAGTGGGTGAAAGAGTAAAGGTCAGGGCAGGAGGAAGAGTGGAGGGCCATGTTAATATTACACAGGGGCTGGAGATGATATGTTACCATCGTGATCGTGCTAGTGTTTTCACAGCTATATACTTTCGTCAAATGATGCCTTTAACTATGCATTGTTTATTGAATGCTAGTTATACCCTACTAAAGCTATCTGAAATCTAAAAGCAATTATTTTCAGAGAAGTTTTGCTTCCATGCAAGTCCCCTCCCCCTTGCTCCCTGCCTCCTCCTAAAGGTAGCTATTTGTATTAGTTTGTATTAATTTTTTGGTGCCTTTCCAATGCTCCTTTGCACTAATACAAGTACATGTGTGTGTGTTTCTCTTCTCCCCTAGAAGCCATCGTATTTTTGTGTGTGTGTGTGTGTACATATATGTACATGCACATACTTTTCTCCATTTTTCTTTCTTCGCTTAATATATCCTTGGAGATCATGCCACATTGTTATATGGGGGGTGGGGGTGGGGTTATTGTTCATTTTTACATCTGCACAGAATTTCTTTGTATGGTTGCATCAAAGCTTACTGAACTAGTCCCCTATTGAGGGGCATTTGAGTTGTTTCCTTTCTTTCACTATTACAAATAATACCAAAATTAAAAACATTACCCATAAATCATCTTGTATTGTCAACAGTTTACCTTTGAGACTCATTCTGAGAAGCAGGATTGATTAACAGGTAGAGAAGTAAAAATCACAGGTAAATTTTTCAAATGTTGATATTTCCAAACTCGAGATTCTTGATTTTAACTATTTTGGGGCAACATTGGAAGAGTGGGATGGGATCATTTGTTATTTTGTTGAAGTCCATTTGTGAAGGTGTTTGGATTTACGTGCAGAAGTAAGTTACTTGGCAGACGCATTTGTCTAGCCCAATGTCCTGCAGATACACATGGAAATAGTTTCCTACTTTGTTATTTTCTGTAGGATCTGAGAACTGTCCTTAACCCTGGGCCCTCTAGAAGGTACTTCATTGGTGAAATCAAGCTTTGATTAATCTCAAAAATATGGTGGCATTTTTACCAGCTAATTATACCTAGCAAACAGAAAAGCACTTGGCCAGAGTCTCCAAAAACTTGCCAGTTTTTAACATAGTTTAAAACTTCTAAAAAGAGCAGGCACAGGGGGGTAGTGCTTCTGGCTCAAAGGAGTAGAGCACCAGCCCCATATGCCAGAAGTGGTGGGTTCAAACCCAGCCTCCGCCAAAAACTGCAAAAACTGCAAAAGAAAAAGAAAAAGAAAAAAAGTAGGCACATTGGAGCTAATAAGGACCAAGCATGATCTTTACCCTTTGGGATCCCTGTGGGAACTTAGAGGTGATGGAAGCTTGCCTCTGAACCTGGGAGTTTGCCTCTGGGTGCCCTGTCCTCTGAGCTATTTGTGCCTAAATGGATTCTCATTTCCTTTCCTATATTAAAAGGATTTGTGTCCTTTGCTTGGGTCTGTGGGTGCCTTTCTGCTAATACTGTGTAGCAACGAAGAGTAGGATCTGCTGGACTAACTAGATTTGAAACTGGCTCCAGTACTTCCTAGTTGAATGACCTTAGGCGACTTAACTTCTGCTATTCAATATCCTCTTTTATGAAATGGTGACCATCATCATATCTACCACATAGCATTGTATGAATTTAATGAAACAAAGTTTTTAGAACGATACAGGGCACACAGTAAGCACTCAGTAAATGCACACTATTATTTTCATAATGGCCATCACCTTCAGATATTTATCCATTGAAGATATATTATATAAATTAAAAAATATTTTTCAGTGATGTTTGAAATTTGGGGGGATTTTCTAAGCTGTCAAAGAGGCATCCTTTATAAAGTAAGAGTCCTATTGTCCCCCACAGTGAATATATACATTTAAATTATGAAGGATGTATTCTGGAGTCTGATATTAAACACTGATTTTCCTCTCTGAGAAAACTAGACTGAAGAAATGCCTAGTTCTCACCCAGCCTGAACCCCAAAGCCCTTTCTATGACCTCCCAACCCTGAAATCTCCATTTCTTGTTTTGGGGCTTTATTGTTACTAAGCTTTTGTTTCTTAAGTTCTTGCCTAAAGCGCAGTTTTTATATAACAAAGCCCAGTTTTCAAGCTCTGAATCTTTGATAGTGACTTTTCCTGCCAAGTTGCTGCCTTCCGTTGTGCCCTGAAAACACGTGTCATTGCCTCCGTCTTTCCAGCCAGAACCTTCTACATCTGCCCCAGGTTCCACTGAAGGCTGCATCTTTCTGGGAAGCAGGGCCCTTCTCTACTTTGTGGCAATATGGACACCTGAGCGTGGCTTAAGGTAGGAGAGTAACTTCCTACTTAGAGTCTTTTTTGAAAAAAAGAAATGCCCCTGGTGTAATTCCATGTCACTTCCTGTATAACCCCAATAAATAGCCCCAGGTCGCAGTGTCTGGGTGGGTTGTTGCTAAATACTTAATGCCATTTAGGGTACCCACTATTTTCAGAAAGGACTGTCCTACGCAGGAAAGTTCAGAAGATCATGACTGGTTTCATCAGGAGTAAAAGCTTGTGTACATGTGTGTGTGTGTGTGTACGTAAAATACTGATAGGGTCAAGAGACAGATAATAGATAGATGGACAGAGAGATAGCAGGACAACTCCATGCACAGAGTGTTTAAAAAATGTTCTATTAAACTCTAATTGAAGTGGTTATATTGTTTTTACTTAAACATTCCACTGGGATGGAGTCAGCAAGAATCCCTTATAAGGTGGAAATTTTAACACATGTGGTGTATTTTAATCAATTCACTTTTAAACACCCAAGAAGTGGTTAATCAGCAGTTCTCAATCTGTGGGTCATGACCCACAGGAACTGTGTTAAAGGGTCACGGCATTAGGAAGGTTGAGAACCACTGGATTAGATGGAAGAGTAAAATGCATGCAAACAACAAACACTAATGAAATTCTCCTTTGACTTATGTTAAGAATCTTAAGTTTATTTTAAGTATCTTAGCCCATGGCTTGTGTTGGAGGACTTAGCCCCTCTTTCCTACTCAGCATGTACAGTATGAACAACTGACACTGTCACCTACATTGCAGTCATCCGCAGCCCTTTGTCCTTCAGCTGTAGAATTAGCTCTGAGTCCCCCTGGGAAGAGGAACAGTCTAGTCACTAGAGAGGCATTTTAAGAGTTCAACAGAAATAATACTTTTGGCTCTATTAAAGCCTGGATACCTTCTACTCAACATATCATACATAAATAACCTTTAGATAGCTGAAATGATTTTCCAGGTATTTTGATATCATTAAAGAGCTCATTATAGATACAGAAATTGGGCCTTTTACTGCCCCAAAAAGTAGATTTTATTCCCCCATTATAAAAATATAAATGAAGAGTTTGTGATTTATGAATTCAATTAGTATCTTCCAGTCCACTTGATCTAAGTAACTCTGGGACCTAAAGAGCTGAGGAGTAGCCTCTGGATCATGGTGAATTCACAGAGATAATTCCACTCTGAGATGTTCTGACCATCAGTCAGCTTCCCTTGGCAATCCTTCTATTTTAACAGAACCCAAAATACACCAAATCAGATCAACAAAGCAGGGACTTTTTTACTGTTGTTGCCTTGAGTACTTCTGAGCCCCATTCAAAGCCACTGTATTTTTCAGTATTGTTGTAGATCCTTCTAAATTGTTTAGAGGGCTGGGCTATAATTATTATTAAAGTAATGAAATGACGCCTCTTTACCAACTGCCCGACCATGCCCTTTATAGTAACAAATCATGCATTATTCCATAGCAGTCTAATTAATATCATGTTTAATAGGTATCTCACTTCATGCTAGATTCCAGCACTCTTTTCAAAAGCAGCAAGCTTAAGAATTTTTACTAATTTAATTGAGAGCAGTCTTAAATTAATTGTATAATTAATCTTGTCAAATTAAGTAACATTTCATACACTACCTTATTAAAGAAACTTGAATATTTTAAATTACCATGCTATTAGGCATTAATAAAGAAGTTCTTCTTCTGTATTGTTCTGCTTTATAACACAAAGATGGTAATTGCAATATAAATTGCAATATAAAAGCTAATTTCTATAGTACATTAATAATTAGATACACATTATGCTCCATTATATCTTTTTTTAATTCAATGGATGATCTTTTTTTTTAAAGAAAAATTATCCATGAATGCCAAGATTTAACTATTGTATTAATGATTGATTTCAAAACCAGATGCAGGAACATTTTTAACAGTGGCCTAATTTAAACTAAAATATCATATCTGGTTATAAACAGCAAGTGTCAACTACCAAGAACTAGTTGAGCATTTGTCTGCTCTAATGTTTGTGAATGTATAACACATCTCTTTCTTAGATGTAAGTGAAAAGCTCTGATCTTTGGTATGCCCTTGGGGATTAAAAAACTTACATCTGAAACCAGAGGTCTTTTCTCGGGAGACGGTCAGGTGTAACCATGAGCACACATACAGAAATAAAGATGTGAAAACAGCCCAAGCGCCCATCGATACATGAGCGAATTAACAAAATGTGGTATACGTATACCATGGAGTACTACTCAGCCACTCAACCATAAAAAAATGGTGAACCGATACCTCTTGTATTAACCTGGGTGGAACTGAAAACCATTCTTCTAAATGAAGTACCTCAAGAAAACCATTCTTCTTAAATGAAGTATTTCAAGAATGGAAAAAAAAAAAAACACCATATGTACTCACTGTTAAACTGAAACTAAATCAACACTTATGTGTCTGTGTAGAAATAGGCTCAATGAAAATCAAGTAGATGGGAAAAGGGGGGGAGGGGATAAGTAAATTCACAACTAGTGGGTACAAGGCACATTATCTGGGTAATAGGCACACTTATAACTTTGATCCAAATGGTACAAAAGCAATATATATAACAAAAACGTTTGCACCCCCATAATATTTTGAAATTTTTTTTAAAAAGGAAGTGGGGATTCTTTTTTTTTTTTTTTGAGACAGAGTCTCACTATGTCACCCTAGGTGCAGTGCTATGGTGTCATAGCTCACAGCAACCTCAAACTCATGGGCATAAGTGATTCTCTTGCCTTAGCCTCCCAGAGACTACAGGCACACACCACAATGCCCAGCTATTTTTTTTTTTTTTTTTTTTGTTATTGTTGCCATTGTTGTTTAGCAGGCCCTGGCCAGGTTCGACCCCACAGCCCTGGGGCATGTGGCTTGTGCCCTAACCACTGAGCTATGGGTACTGAGCCAGAAGTAGGGATTCTAAATTTGTGGTGAGCTATGGTGTGGGCAGGAAGGAAGGGAAGGTACAATGACTTATCAATATTTTAGAAATAGATAGAACTTACTCTCAAGGTGAAAAATCACAGTGTTTTCTTTTCCTTCTGTTGAGCATATAATTTGCATACATATTTCTTCTGAATTTTTAGTTTCTGAGGTAAGTGCCAACCTTAACCTCAGGCAGCTGGGCTCAGGCCATATACCACATTCTGAAGGCAAAGAATCTATGATAAGATAACCCCAAAATCTAGCTTATACATATTTCTATGAATATTTAGATTATATTTTATTTACAGATAATGCTTAAATATTAACATCAATCACAAACACTCAAAAGATTGAAATTGAGTACTATGTGTCCAGATCTTAGCAGAGTATTCAAAAACACTTTGGAAAAGTGAATAGACATAGCCATTTATAGACTAAAGAAGTAAAGGAAAATATTTGCAGTCCTTCTGGTCAGCCTGAGGAAATTTCTTTTTCTAATATATTTCTTGATTTACTTGGTAGTGGCTATTATCTGAAAATGTCCAATTGGCTTAAGGTTTTTATTTTTTCCAGAGAAAAATGAAATAATATCTGTCAAATACTTTTTTTTAAGAACAACAATTGAGGGGCACTAGAAAATGTGTAAACAAATTTTTTTGCCATGCAACTTAAAATCTGTGTTGGGGAGGTGGAGCATGATGGCGGATGGGACAGACATGTAGCCCACCTCTCCCAAGTCATCAGGTGAGAGGAAGAGGGGTCTGAACCTTTCCCGCATTTGGATTATTGGTGTGGATGGACAGCTGGAGATGCTCAGCGAATTGGCAGATTGCTGTATATGAGGAGTAATTTAAAACCATGGACTCTGTTGTAGAGATTTTTCCCTGTTTGACCGTGCTGGCCGGCAGGCCCCTCCCTTACGGAGGACAGCAGCTTGCAATTACTGGCAAAACCCAACTGACAAAAATTTATTCCTGAGCTGAGGGTGGCACCCAAAAGGAGAGACATTAAAAACCATAGGGAGCTGGGCAACTTGATGGAAAATTGAAGGGAAGGGATTCCGCCCAGGAAACAGACATTTTGAGCTATCTGAAATGGCAGAAGCCTTCCCTCAGAACAACAGGAGTGATTAAATAAGACAGGAGCATTCCTGGTGGCGAATGTTGGAGGGGGCTGACAGTTCAAGCTGCGTGGCGAACTGGCGAGTGGCTGGACTCAAAAGTCCTGATTCAAAAGGGAAACTCTGAACCACAAAACTGAGAATAAGGTCCCCAAGTGCTCCAGCTGCGGGAACCAGCTGCAAATGCGGGATCATCAGCAGCTGCAGGAGTCGGCAACAGCCAACACCCTCCCCCACAGCTGATTGCAATTGCCACTTTGCAGGAGAAGGTGGGAGCAGAGTGGAAAGATTTGTGAAGCATGGACTCCTCCACTGAGTTGGGAGATCTGATAGGAGTGCCGTTTGGAACAGAGTAGCTGAGGTTGCACAATAGTTAGGTGACAAACTTTTACAGAAACTCCAAAACGGCCCTCGGCCAGGTAGGGTGGTTACCGTGGTAACAGTATAAACTGTGAATCAGGTATAAGCCTGGGAACCACTCACAGAGCCACCTGGTGTCCAGAAAGTATATTGCATAATAAATATATTTCTACTAAAGTTGACCCCTACATCATACATATAGATATATATTTCTACATATATACAAGAATAATATTTTTGTGATTGGTGCCCTTTTATTTTATTTTCTCTCTCTTTTTCTCTTTTTCTTTTTTTTTTGTTCTGTTTTTTCCTCACCATTTCCTTGGAAGAACTATTGTTAATTTTTTATTATTTTTTTATAGATATATTTTTAATTCTTTTTTTCTTCTGTCTTTAATTTCTTCTTTCTCCTTTTTTAACTTTTTTATGAACACCATTTTTTTCCAATTATTTTATAATTATCACTATTTTTATTGTAGTTGTTTTTTGTTGTTGTTGTTGTAGGTGTTGTCTGTATATCTATGTGTCTCTGTCTGTTTGTGCATCTATGGGCTCGTTTGTCTGGTAGCCTTGGTATCTGTTTATTTGTTCATTTGGTCTCAATGAGTTTGGTGTTACGACCTGCAATTCTGAGCTCTCAGCACTCCCCTCCACTCTCACTATGAGGTCTGGGGGCCTGTCCCCCAGGACTCCAGGTTCTTGGGTGATTTCTCGAGGGTTATGGCTAGGACCTGGACTGCAGCTTGTTAGTGCTGATTCTGCGACACGGGAGTGAGGAGATGACGGTCGGCTAAAAGGGAATCACGCTGGAGTGGCAGTGCCCCAAGGAACAGAGCAGCAGCCATCTTTAGCAACAACAAGGCCTACCCCCAGGTATCCTGAAGCCACTCCCCTTGTCTCCCTGTGCAATCAGAGGAGGCAGGGCATCTTCTCAGATGGCAACCACCACAGAACAAATCTGGGACTGAAACATAGGTCCTGTGAGTAAAAAGTTTGCCTGAGGTGGTACCGGCCTGGGTGAAATGCAGGAACTAGAAAATTCACATGCAGAGCCAGAAAACTCCCAGGGCAGGGCTAACCAAGAGGACCACTCTACTGAGCCTAAGGCACACCCAGCCTTCAGGGGAACATCAGCCTATAGACAAAGGAGGACAGGAGGCTAGAGCTGACAGCTAACTGTGCTGCGAATACAAACCTGTAGGAGTAAAGACAGGGCCTGAGGCACAGGTTCTGGGAACTCATATCAGCCCCTCTTCTGCAGAGGAATTTAGCTGGGACAGAAACAAACTCCCACAAGGTTGTTCTATTCTGCAAGTAACAACAATCAAGGGCGGGGCTGGAACTGAGTGAACACCCCCACGCCTCCATCAAGTGCCCGAGGTTGACAAGCCTCACTGTATCCTGCTGGATACAGGCAGAGAGCAGCGGCCTGACTGAGCAGACATAGACTTCCTTGTGATTTAGGCAGGTGCAAAACTCTGGAGAATCTGCTCACTGGAGACAACTAACTGGGTCACAGTGACTGGGTGTGACAGAGCTGCAAGGTGGGGAAGGGGGCATCAACCTTTCCAGACTAATCTATTTGCTGAGTGGGTCCTCCAGACTTCACGGAGCACCGGAGCAAGTCATATTTGAGTTGTCACAAGACCCCTGTATTCCAGAGGGGTTTGCCAGAGACCTTTTAAACTCTCCCACCTGAGACAGGTGCTGACTGAGACAATTGATTTGGAGTTTTTTAACTGAGCCAATTGCGTGAGGACTATTCAAGTGGTGCCCTGGGTGTGTGGTTGTAGGAAGGTTTGATTTTTCTTTTCCAATTGTTGCCTGGGGGGGGAGGGGCAGGGTGACTTAATTGGTGGTATTTCTCCACAGCTGATACCTCAACCCAGAGTAACTATTTCACAAGGGGAGAAGAGAGAATAGCTGAAAACAAGACAGAACCACTTAGCCCCACCAAAGCAAATAGGTCCCCAACATCTCAGGCTGTAGCATTGCACAGGTCCTTGACAAGGCTCCAGGGGAAAAATCAAATGGTCTAAAGTAATCATGGGGTGCAATAGTGGAAAAACTCTGGTAACATGAATAACCAGAATAGATCAACCCCCCGAAGGAAAGATATGGCAGATGTAACTGAAGATCCCATTCATAAACAGATGGCCGAGATGTCAGAAATCAAATTCAGAATTTGGATTGCAAACAAGATTAATAGAATGGAGGAAAATCTGGAATTAGAAATTTGAAGAGCAATTCAAAAGTCAGAATTAGAAATTCAAGGAGAAATTCAAAAATTGTCTCAAGAATGTAATGAATTTAAGGCAAAACCACCAAAGATTTTGATGCACTGAAGCAAGAATTTGCAGCCCTCAAAGATCTGAAAAATACAGTAGAATCCCTCAGTAACAGTGTGGAGCAGGCAGAAGAAAGGATTTCTGACATTGAAGACAAGGCGTTTGAACACTCCCAAACTCTCAAAGAAGAAGAGAAATGGAGAGTAAAACACATCATTCTCTCAGATGGGATAAGTCGAAGAAGGCTAATATCTGCCTCAGTGGAGTCCCGGAAAGTGATGAAGTGGCCTCACACGACACAGAGGCCCTTCTCCATGAAATTATGCAAGAAAAATTTCCAGATATATCAAGAGATTCTGAAATCCAGATAGCAGACAGTTTCAGAACTCCAACACATCTCAATCCGAATCCCCCAGGCATATCATAATTAACTTCACTAGTGTCAATATGAAGGAGAAAATACTGAAAGCAGCTAGACGCAAGAAATCTATTACCTACAAATGGAAGAATATTAGAATGACTGCAGATCTCTCTGCTGAAACCTTTCAAGCCAGAAGAGGGTGGTCATCGACTTTTAATCTCCTAAAGCAAAATAACTTTCAATCCCTGATCCTGTATCCAGCTAAACTGAGTTTCATTTATGATGGAGAAATTAAATACTTTAATGGCATTCATATGTTGAAGAAATTTGTCATAACCAAACAAGTTTTCCAGGATATTCTCAGACCTATCCTCCATAATGACCACCCCAATCCTCTACCACAAAAATAAACTGACTCAGAAACTTTTGATCAAACTCCAACATCCACAATGGTGAAAGGACTAAAATTGTCCACTGCACTTTCAAAAAACTCGATACCCAAAATTTTACCAGACCTATCAATATTCTCCATTAATGTGAACAGCTTAAACTGTCCTTTAAAGAGGCAGAGGCTAGCTGACTGGATATAAAAACTCAGGCCAGATATTTTCTGCACACAAGAGTCACATATTACCTTAAAAGATAAATATAGACTCATGTTAAAAGGATGGTTGTCCATATTTCAGGCAAATGGTAATCAGAAAAAAGCAGGTGTTGCAATTCTATTTGCTGACACAATAGGCTTTAAACCAACAAAAGTAAGAAAGATAAGAATGGTCAATACATATTTGTTAAGGGTAATACTCAATATGATGAGATTTCAATTATTAATATTTATGCATCCAACCAGAATGCACCTCAATGTATAAGAGAAACTCTAACAGACATGAGCAACTTGATTTCCTCTAGCTCCATAATAGTCAGAGATTTCAACATTCCTTTGGCAGTGCTGGATGGATCCTCCAATAAGAAGCTGAGCAAAGAAATTTTAGATTTAAACCTAAGCATCCAACATTTGGATTTATCAGACATCTACAGAACATTTCATCCCAACAAAACTGAATACACATACTTCTCCTCAGCCCACGGAACATACTCCAAAATCAATCACATCTTAGGTCATAAGTCTAATCTCAGTAAATTTAAAGGAATAGAAATTATTCCTTG
>CAUYPK010013965.1:0-17150 GCA_963574355.1 Loris lydekkerianus
TTGAAATTGTACAACCACATAGGTAAAGTGGCTAAGAAAATATATGAACACACTTCCAAAGAAATAGTAGTTTGGGGAAATTTTGGTGTGGCTTTCTTCAATTTTCTTCTTGTTTTAAATAAATATTCACTTGTTCACTTTTGTGCTCGACTATGTTGCATATGGGGAACCTGGGATTCTGTTGTTAGAAGGGACCTTCCCAGTTCCGTCAGCAACAGGCCCTACAGAACCCTCCTTGGACTCTGGCTGAGTGAGGTCAAGACTATTGGGGCACACCACCTAGACATTCACGTGACTTTCTCACAATCCTGGGAATTATGTGGGAACAGACACCTCCATGTTTGGCATGGACCTCAGACAGCAAGAAAAACACACCTTGGACCCCCTTGTATGCTTCTCTGGAGTCCAATATGTCACCTAACTTCAGCTTTCTTGAGGGGCCATGTCTGTATCTTGGTATTTTCTTTACTGCCTCATTCATTCATTCGTTCTTTCGTAGCATCATAGGTCAGGGGAGCAAGTGAGGTGTGGTTTAAAGGTCTGCTCAGAACAGAAACTTCAGGCTTCATAGAAAGATGGGAATCTTAGGACCCATGTGACAATCTAATTTCTGACATGACAAGGATGCGCTACTTCATCCTGCGGGTGAGAAATATTTATCGGCACCATGGGCTGACTGCCTGAGTTTCAAACCACAGTCCCAGCTCTCTCCATATTTCAGAGATCAGAGGTGTGTCTCTTGCGTTGGGGGCAAGGAAGGGTACCAGGTGTCTCTTGGATGTCATTTATTGAAGTGAGGCTAAAATGTCTCCCCCAAACCTCTGTCTCCCTCCTTTTGTAATTGGGATCATTGAAAGGCATTTTGGGTGTGTGGGTGGATTTATGGATGTGTGGACTCTGAGTTCCCTCGCAGCATAAGCAGTTGCTGGGGCCTCTCTGATTGCCCACACCTGGGTATCTGTCATGGTGTGTGTGTGTGTGTGTGTGTGTGTGTGTGTGTGTGTGTGTGTAAGATGGGAAAGCCCAGCTGGCCACCTCCCCTACCCACTGCTGAACGCCAGGCTCTGATCCTAATTGCTGGTTGGCAGATGTGCACCGAGATGGCACAGCACTTCAGGGCTTTGTTTCCATGCTAGGAGCTGGCAAAGAAAGAGGGCAGCCCTGAGATCTGCAATGGTGGAGAGCATGAACGGTGTAAATTCCTAGTGTCTCCTGAACCCACTTCTTGGTATTAGACACCCCACAACACTTGCTAATTGGGAAGCAATCTACTTATTCCTGGAGAAACCCCAAAGATCTCATCTAAAACGTTGTTTGTCTTAGTCAACATCTGTTATGCTAACTTTCATTGCTCTTGGACTAATGACAAGGGTAAAGTATGACTAGGTGAGATCACAGCACATTATAGCACAAGAGGAATATACAGTGTGGGTGGGAAGTACCTTGTATTCAGAGGAAGTGCAGGGCTGGCTAACATATACATGCTTAGACTGAGACAACACGGGTGGATATCAATTTTGGCAATGTCGAATCAGCAAGACAGGGATAGAGGAGAACTTACCATCATGGATGACCAGAGCTGAGACTTGGGAATCCATGTCTTGGCATTTGCCGAATATCCTGCTGGAGTGGCATCTTTATGTTTAAACAACAGCAGCCTATAGTAAGTGACATGCCTTGGCAGAGTATTGATGAATTAGTTAGAAAATTTAGGGGAAAGGGATATCAGATATAATTTATCATATGATACCAAAATCCTGCCTCTGAACTCTGTTCTCTTGGATGGCAGAAAAGACAGTACTCAAATAAGGAATTGCTGGTGAGGTGGCAGTGGCATCTTTAAGGAACTCTGTGTTAACTCATTTTTGATTATAAAAGAATAGCAATAAATAGTTGAAAAGCAGAAGGATCAAAATCCTTATGAACTCTAAAGCTTTAATTTGTAATTGAATAATGAGTTAATACTCAACATACTTTATAGGACCAGCAACTATTAAAA
The DNA here is from genome assembly GCA_963574355.1 of Loris lydekkerianus. Taxonomy (NCBI): domain Eukaryota; kingdom Metazoa; phylum Chordata; class Mammalia; order Primates; family Lorisidae; genus Loris; species Loris lydekkerianus. The sequence goes on from CAUYPK010013965.1 coordinate 2,000, forward strand.
TGTATATAACTATACACAGTTTGAATAAATAAGTGAAGTAAGAGTGCTGAATGACTGTGACTTTCCCAGGTATCAATTATTATTTCTTATTTGAATACATTAATGCTATAGATAATTAGGGCACTTAGGTAAATAGTTTACTAGAGGTAACTACTGATATTTAGGAAATTATGTTAAATCCAGAAAGTTGAAAAACAATTTTCTCACCTCTTTATTATTATCACTTATTGGAATAATGTGTTAGTATTGCAAAAAAATACTTTTACCTATGTAACTAGTAATTTAGAGACAACTACAGATAACTCCTAGATAGTAGAAAACACATCATTATAAAAATAAAGCTCCCTTAGTTTGTTAATGCTAAATAATTATTGTTAGCTAAGTAACTAGTTTAGTAAACATAACTTGAAAAAATCATTCAATGCAGGGAATGTAAAAGTATCTCCTTGTCATCTAAATTCTTATTTCTTTTTGTACTATTGAGTTAATATTAGAGATAATTAGACTTACCCAAGTTAAATTTACATAGAGATATGCAATTATAACTATAATCACTAGATAAATCCAGAAAGCTGAATATCTCATTAATAGTAATACAGAAAATGTTATCTAAGAGACTATTAATGATTACTTAATTAATTAATAGTTCACTAGGCTCAACTAGAGATCATTTGAATAACTAGGTGAAGTCTAATGGCTGAAATTGAAATCTTAGAATCTTCTCAAATATATCCTATACCTTGTCTGATAACGTGTAAGTACTGTATATGTCTAACAGGTACTTAGGAAGTCAGTGAAGCTGAGATAACTAACAATAATCAGAATAATTATTTTAGACCAGGATAAATATAAAAATCATTTTCTAGTTAACTTAAGTATTATTTGTTGTTGAAATAAATTATCACTACAAAAGTAGAGATATTTAAGTAAATAGCATACAAGAGATAAACAACATTAAAATGTGGAGGCCAAGGAGTGGAAAACATATTCTTTTAAGATATTACATCTTTTTCTTATTAAATTAATGTCATTTCTATGTAAGTAGTTTTCCTACGTGACTAATCAAACAGGAACAAATAGAGATAAATGAAATAACTAGCTAAAAACTAGAGTCTGGAAATTATCATATTCTCAAGTCTACATTACTTTTGCAGCAGTTCAATAGATTAACAGTGTTGCCTACCCAAAGAGTTAAAGAAATAGCCAGCTGGTGCCATGAGGTAGAAAACACATCCTTCTCGCCTATAATTCTTTTTTATTATTATAATGTGTTCTTACCACAGAAATTTAGTTCCCTAGCAAAAACTGGAGATACCCAGACAGCTGAAGAAAACTAATAGAATTTAGGAAGTTGAACAAACATTCTTCTCAAGTTAAAATTCTTATCTTGGGTTGGAAATATCAGTAAGTATAATAGGTAGCTACTGTTTTCCAGATGACTAGTTAGGTAGAGATAACTAGATGAAGCTAGACACTGCGAAACACATCTCCTCGACACTACGTTCTTATATTCCAAATAATGTACAAGTACCATAGGTCTTTATTGGAACCTAAGTAAATAGTGCAGTGGACTCCAATGTTTACTAGGAAAACTGGTTGAACCCATAAAGTCAAAAAACACATTCTTTCAACTCTGAATTTAACTCTAAATTCATATATCTTTTCAGAATATTGAATTATTGAAGTAAATAGCATCCACGTTATCTAGATTTATTTAGGAAGAGACTGGTTAGACTTAAAAGTTTAAAAAAACACATTCTTTTGAACCCTAAATCCTATTTCTTTTTTGAATACTAAGTTAATATTATAAATAACTAGATTTATTGAGGTAAGATTTAAACGGAAAATACAGAAGTGTGAAAATCATGTTCTAAACTCAAAATTATCATTTTCTGCTGAAATAATGGTTTAGTACTATAAAAGAATAATGAAACTCATGTAACTTTTTAACTAAAGCTAAGAAGCCATAGCTAGAATATTTGATGCCGGAGTGTGGAAAACATTTTTCTCAATTCTGAATTACTAATTTGTGTAGGAATAGTGAGTTAGAACTACAGATAACTATTAGCATCTACATAACAATTTAACTAGGGTTTACTAGAGACACAGTAAACAGTTGAAGCAAAGAAATGGGGATAAATATTTTCATATATATTTGTTGGGGGTGAATTTTAACTTCTTATATCTCATTTATATAAGGAGTTCTATAAGGATATCTATACATAGGTAACTAACTAGGGAAAACTAGAGATAACCAGAAATAAACATAAGGCACACACTTCTGAAATCAAACATTATTCCTTGTCAAGGTGAGGAGATAGTCCTATAGATGACTGGCAGTTCCTAGATAACTAGTAACCTAGAGTAAATGAGAGATAACTAGAATATATGTTTCTGGTTGGCAGGAAGCTAAAGTACGCATTATTTCTAGATATAACTTATTTCAATTAAAAAAGTAAGACTTAAATACTAGAGATACCTAGTGCCACCTAGGAAAGTAATTCTAGAAAGATTTGGAAAAATGTATGGAAATCCAGGAGTTTGAACATTCAATTATCAATTCTAAATTCTTACCTCTTGTTGCAATAATGTATGAGCATTACAGATAAATACTGGTATTCAGGTCACTAGCTAGCTAGATATTACTAAAGATAACTGGATACTGTTAATATAAAATACATATTTGTTAATCTTGCTGCTTATTTGTTCAATATAATTAATACTATTTCTAGTACTGGTTCTTAAGTGACTAGACAGAATTCATGAAACTGATTGAATGTAGGCATTGCAAAAACATTCTTCTCAAATCTAATTTACAATATAATTTTGGAATGCTGTGTTAGTAAAATAGGCACCTAGAGTTTCCTACATATTAATACAAGGGAGGAGGATGGATGGAGGGAGGGTAATTGGTGGGAACACACCTATGGTGCATTTTACAATGGTACATGTCAAATGTACTAAGTGTAGAGTATAAATGTCTTAACACAATAATTAAGAAAGTGCTGTGAAGGCTGTGTTAACCAGTTTGTTGTATTTCAAATTGTATATAAAACCAGTACACTGTACCCCATAAATGCTTTAATGTGCACAGCTATGATTTAATTTAAAAAAGAAAAAATCATATAACCATAAAACTCAGTAAAATGCAGGAGGCTGAAAATCACATTTTTTCCAACTCTAAATCTTTATTTCTTGATTGATTATTGAATTAATACTATAGAAAAGTATTTGTACCTAGGATATCAATTAACCAGAAAAGACCAGAAATAACTTGAATAAATAGGTGAAGATAGTAAGTGGAAAACACAGTCTCCAAAAATAAAAATTCTTATTTTTTCATTGACACATATTTGCACATATTTATGAAATACATGTGATGTTTTTGATACCTGAATAAATATATGAGTATCAAATCATGGTTATTGGTATACCCATCACCTCAAACATTTATTATTTCTTTGTGAAAAATTCTTATTTTTGTTGGAATAAAGAATTGACATTATACATATCTTGTGTAACCTAAACAAGCTGTTATAACTAAACATAACTAGAGATAATTAGTCTGAATGATGAAATATCTTATTCTTCTCAACTGTAAAATGTTACTTCTTGTTGGATAGTGGGCCAATACCACATATAACCTGGAGTTACTTAGGAAATTAGCTGAGAAGAGATAACTGATGATGACAAAAATAACTAATAGAAGCCAAGAATCTAAAAATCACTTTTTTAGACCAACATTTAACTCTCATCTATTGATGCAATAATTAATTATTTCTGTATGCAAGTAGAAGTACGTAGGTAGTGTACTAGACAGAACTAGCATAACAATGGGAAATCAAGTCACTGAAAATATTTTTTCACAAACACAAGTTCTTTTGTCTTATTGAATTAGTGAGTTAGTTCTACATAATAAGATATTCCAAGAAGACTAGTTAAAGAACAATAATAAAAGACATCTAGAATGACTGACTGAAGCTGAAATCACATTCTTCTCAACTCACAATGATCATTTCTTGTTGGAATGAAAATTTAATGCTATTGATGGTTAGTATTACCTGGGTAAATAGTTAACACAAGATAATTACAGATATCTAGAATAATTATTTGATGCCAAAAAGTGGGGGAAAAAAATCCTTCTCCCTCAAAGCTTTGTGCTTATTTGAATAATGCATAATCATCACAAATATCTGGTGGTACCTAATAATTAGCAACTTAGAAATAACTGGAAGTATCCAGAGGGACTAGCTGAAGACTATACACTGAATAAAATTGGTTGAATCCAAGGAATTTGACCATCCTTTCAAGTAAAAATTTTGTTTTCATTTCTTTATTTTTTATTGTTGGGGATTCATTGAGGGTACAATAAACCAGGTTACACTGATTGCATTTTTTAGGTAAAGTCCCTCTTACAATCGTGTCTTGAGCCCAAAAGGTGTGGTACACACCAAAGCCCCACTCCCCTCCCTCCTTCCCTCTCTTTGCTCTTCCTTTCTGATTTCATTTCTTTTTTTTTTTTTTTCTTTTTTTTTTTTCAGCAGGAACTCAACTTTATTGTGTTAAGCAGCCGCTTATATAGAGGGTGGGGAAGGGGCAGGGAAAGAAGGCAGGGGATGAGGTGCGTGACAGGGTTGGGCCAATGGCATGGTACCACGTTAGCTGTATCTAGGTAGAGGCAGTTTCAGGACGGGCCTTGCTGAGTCATTGCTACGCCGAAGTAGCTCGATGGATCTACTCAATTAAAAATTCTTATCTCTGATTACAAATATTAGTTTAGGAAATATCTATTGTTATCCAAGATTCTGGTCATGTAGAAATAACTAGAAGTAACAAAAAAAAAAAAAAAAAAAAAAAAAAAAAAAAAAAATCCATGAACTACAAAACCTATCCTTCTCAACACCAACTTCTTCTTCATTACCTAAATAATGTGAGATACTACAAATATTTAGTGGTACTTAAGTAGTGCAAATGATTACTAGGAAATCTAGTTGAACACATGAAGTTGAAAAATATATTCTTTTCCACTCTAAGTTCACTGGTAAACTTTTCACATATCCTTTAGGTACACTGAGTTAGTATCATAAATAAGTAGATTTACCAAGAAAAGATTTAAATAAAGATACCAAAACAGAACAGGAATTATTAGCTAAATCCAGGAAGCTGAAAATATATATTCCTCTCAGCTCTAAATTTATTTCATTTTTTGGCAGCGCCCATAGTTCAGTGGGTAGGGCGCCAGCCACATACATGGAGGGTGGAAGTTTGAACCCTGGTTGTCTCTCATCTCCTAAATTGCAGCATATTACCATGGGAGTCCAAGCTAGGAGTGTGGAATGAGTTCCTCAAACCCTCTTCTCTCCCTCACTCATCAAATTTACTGTCATCAAATTTCATCCATTCAGCTCCAGGTGATCTTCCCAATCCATGCTCACCTCTCCATCTCCATACCCACTGAGTCCAAGTCACTGAGTCCCGGCTACCACCTCTAGCCTGAACTACTGGGTGCATTAGCCTCCTCCTACCGGATCCTCCCGTGGCCTCTCTTGTGCCCTCTGTCCTTCTTCCTCAGAGCAGCCAGAGAATCCTTTCAAACGTAGATCCAATGCTATAACTTCTGTCTTTGAAAACATGCCAGGCAGGAGGTTCCCACCACCCTCGGAAATAAGCCCTGACTCTTTCCTGCAGCTTCCAAATCCTGCCTCACTGAGCCCACCCAACCTCCCCCTGGGCCACTCTTCTGCCTCACTCTGGGCCAGCCACAGACCTCCCCATTCTGGGGACACAGCATGTTCTAACTCCCTTGTTCAGACTGTTCTTTTTCAGAAAACAAAAACCTTGCCATCCCACAGGTCCCCATTCCAATACCATTCCCTCAGCAAACATGGTAGTAAAGATGATTTGGTACCCTCCCCTTCCTGCTTTTGCCACGGGTCTGTTATAGGCAGAATACACTTCCTTGCCTCTCTGCCTTTGGGCTTTGGCCAGTGACTTGCATCAGCCAAAAAATGTGAGAAGAGATGAGATACACCATGTCCAGCCAAGGCTTTAATGGCTTGCATGGCTTGGCTTGCCCTCTTTTACCCTGACTCCCAGAAGACACTGACTCACTCAGGCTCCCTCCATTAGAGGCCCAGCACACTGATGCCCAGGCACAGCCAGCACAAAGGCCTGTGCGTGATGAACAGAAGTTGTTGTAAAGAACTAAGATGTGAGGGCTGGTTGCCTCAAAGCAGGGGAGAAGCACCTACTCAAAGCTGGAAGATTATGTGGAAGTCTAGACAGCACAACCGTGAGACCCTTGGCTCCACTTCCCACTCAGCTCCCAGGACAATGGTGACCAGGCACATGTCTCCCAAGCTAAAGATAAACGATTTCTCTACAGTGGAGAGAAAAAAAAAAAAAAAAAAAAAAAACTAGCTCAAGAGGAAAACACGCAGGCCCTAGCCATGAAAACACACTCCATCCATAATGGTCCGATCACTCACAAAAAAACTGTCAGTGAGCAGGGCTCCCTCATCCCCCACACAAAACGTCAGAAAAGTTTCCATTTTCAAGTGGGGAAAAAACGAGTCCTCATCAAGAGAGATTCTTCTACCTTTGTGAAGGAGGCCACGGCATGCAGCTTGGGTTAGAACAGCCTCGTGCCACTCCATCCCTTGTCAGTGTCTCTGGGAGACGACCGCATTTAGCCTGGATGGCTCACTGTGTTCCACCCTGTCTCCACACAGCAGTTGGGCAGGCCATTCTAAAATGTCCATCAACTCATAACACTCTAGAGACTTCCAGACTCCTTTGTGTGACCTATGAGGCTCTGCTTTGCCTCCCCCACAGCTCCCAGGTGCCTCCCGTCACTGTTTGTACTCAGATTCCTCAGAAACACCTGCCTCCACTGTGGTGCCCTCATTGTCCCATTCGCTGATCCAGGGCTTCCTTTCTCCTGGTCCTCCCCAAACTGGGGTCCTTTCTCCTCCTCTTGCCTTCTAAATACAACCTTCTTATCCACCATGTTGACAGTAAGCACCTCCCCCAGCATTTCTCCATCTTAACAGTCACCACGACTTGTAATTGTCTACCTTTTATCCTGTTCCTTGAGTTATTGCCTGGTCCCCTGAGACTGTGAGGCCACTGGAGCATACCTAACTATGTCATACCCTGGTTAATCCCCAGTATTGGGCACAAGGCCTGGTCCAGAGGATGCCTTCCAGGAAGGGCACTGAATGAATAGGTGGGAAGTGCCCCTGTGCCAGGTCCTCTCACTCCCTCTGGAGTATGGCTCCCCCCTTGGCCCCACAGCCAGCACTCAGTCACCAGCTGCTGACTGCAGCAAAGGCAGGGAGGCTGCAGAGAAGGGGCAGGTCTGGGTTCTTTGTACAGAAACTCAAGGGGCTGGTGAGGAAGGAGGTGAAGGGGGAGAAACCTGAATCTGTGTGGGGAAGGAGGGAAGGAAACACTTCTTGTGGGTAGCAGGACTTCCTGGATGGTCTGAGCTACCCAACTGTCTCTCATAGCAGAGGAGTGGCACTCAGGTCCTCTGAGGGGGTGACAGCAGCATGAAAGAGGCTAGACGGGTTCAGTGTGACACTGCCCTCTGAACTAGGGGACACTGCAGGCATAGAATAGAAAGAAGCTGAGTGCTCATGGCCACGGTATCCCCATACAGACAGACACATGTCCTTCTAGTCTCTTTCTCAGAGCCTTTATAACCACACTGATGTGCTGCTACCTACTTGTCCTTTAGCTGGGTTTCTGTGATTATGTCCACTAAGCACATGCCATATATTCTCCAGCTATGTGTCTAAGACATCATCCTTAACAATGTGGGCATGTACTCTAGGCATATTTCTAGTGGTTTTCACCATTAACTACATGCCACATGCCCTTTGGACATGTTTCCAGAGACGGTCACTGTTAGCATGCTATAGGTCTCTTAATTATGTTTCCAGATCTCTGAGGTCTGCCAATCTAGGCTGGAATCTCAGAGCATCCCAGTAATGACCTGTGTGACTCTGAGTAAGTTCCTAAACCTTCTTGTGCCCAATGTCCTCATCTGTGCAAGAGGGATCATGACACTGACCACCTCCACTCACAAGGACTCAAAGACAGAGAAAAACTTATCCTCATCCCATTGCCTGGTGCAAATGCACGGTAAGAATTCAAGTTTCCACAGTTAAGGTTGTGGTATTCACGTGCACACACAAGTTCATGTTCTGCTGTTTTATTTATCATAATATTAACTATGTAACCCTGTCCTTTAACTATTGTAGCATAATAGTATATTCTGTCATATGCTATCATAGCTAGCACAATTTAATATTTATTTAATGCTTTTTAATGGTTTAGTTAAATATCTTTTGCCTAAGTATTTATTTGTAGTACAGATGAACTCTTAGAAATATCCCTATAGGGTCAGAGAACAGGAATATCTTTAAGACTGCTGCTGCTTCTCTAGAAGAGCTTTGGCAAGGAACACCAATGTGCTCTCTTCATGCCAACAGATGAAAGCACCTGTTTGTTTTCATGCAAATTATTGTTTTAATTGCTCTTTTCTATATGACAAAAGCTATCATCTCTTTATTTATATTTTTGGTGCATAATTGCAATAGAAAATACTTTGAGGCTATTTGTATTTTTTTCCTTTGGTGAATTGCCTGTACTTATCAATTAGCCACTCAGCTGCCAGAGACTTCCTATTTTTATTCTAGTGATTTTCTTTGTTTTCTTTAGAGACAGAATTCCACTCTGCCACCTAGGCTGAAGTGCAATGGTTCAATCACAGGTCATTGCAGCCCTGAATTCTATAGCCCAAGCAATCCTCCCACCTAAGCCTGCCAAGAAACTAGGACTACAGGTGTGTATCACCACAGTTGGCTAATCATTTCATTTTCATTTTCATTTCATTTTATTTTTGAGACAGAGTCTCTCACTCCATGCTGTGGTGTCATATGTCGTAGCTCACAGCACCTCAAACTCTTGGGGTCAAGCTATCCTCTTACTTCAGCCTCCTGAGGAGCTAGGACTACAAGTGCCCACCACAATGCCTGGCTAGTTTTTCTATTTTTGCTAGAGACAGGGTCTCGCTTTTGCTCAGGTGGGTCCCAAACTCTTCAGCTCAAGGGATCCTCCTGCCTTGGCCTCCTAGAGTGCTAGGATTACAGGTCTGAGCTATCACACCTGACCTAATCATTTTATTTTCTTATAGAGATGAGGTCTCACTATGTTGCCCAGGCTCATCTCAAACTCCTGGCTTCAAGTGATCCTCCCGCCTTGGCCTCCCAAAGTGCTGGAATTACAGGGGTCAACCACTGTGCTGGCCTTATTCTCACATCTTAAGGTTGATTTACATATTAACATTTGTTCCGTTATATTTCTTGCAGATATTTTTCTTTGCCTGCCACTTACATTTTGTTGTTTGTAATGTTTGATGTAAAGAATTTTTTTTTTTTTTTTTGGTAGATATAGAGTCTCACTTTATCACCCTTGGTAGAGTGTCGTGGCATCACACAGCTCACAGCAATCTCCAACTCCTGGGCTTAGGCGATTCTCTTGCCTCAGCCTCCCGAGTAGCTGAGAGTACAGGCGCCCGCCACAATGCCAGGCTATTTTTTTTGTTGCACTTTTGCCAGGGCTGGGTTTGAACCGCCACCCTTGGCATATGGGACCAGCGCCCTACCCACTGAGCCACAGGTGCCATTCAGATGTAAAGAATTTTTTGAAAACTTCTATAATGTTGACTGTATTAAGATTTTTCCTCTATAATTTATTTCATTATTTTTAAGCGCAGAAAATTCCTTTCTATCTAGGAAGGATGTAAGTATTCACTGGCATTTCATTCTAGTAGCTTTTAATCCTTTGCATATATTTTGGAGTATGGCATGTGCTGGGAATGGAGGGATACACTGATATTCCTCCAAACAGCCAAATGCTGTGGCACCATTTTCAAACCATCCTTCTGTAGTGATGAGTGCTGTTTCCCTGTTTACACTGTACATCCACATGCCCATGTATTGAACATATATTCTGTTTCTGACCCACTGATTTATTCACATTGATGCCACAGCAATGTGGTTACTCTATAGAAGAGTTCTATAGCACGTAGCACTAGCAGAAATATGAAATTCTGACATCAAGTTACTCATGAGCACAAGCATGTAAAAAACAACTGTTAAATATGAAGTGTCTTGTGAAGATAATTACTATGGTTTGACTATGGTCCCCAAAATTCATGGGCTAGAAACTTAACCCCCACTGCAACAGTGTGGGGAGGTGGAATCTTTAGGAAATGCTTAGGTTGTAAGGGCTCTGTCCTGGTAAATGGATGGAAGCAGTTTCAAAAAGGGCATGCGGGATAGGCTTGCTCCCTTCTGCTTTTTTGCCATGTTAGGACATAACGTTCATCTCCTTTTGCCCTTCTGCCCTCTGCCATGTGAGGGTGCAGCAAGAAGCATCCTGACCAGATGCCAGCTTATTGATCTTGGAATTCCCAGTCTTCAGAACTCTGAGAAGTACATTTCTTTGTACTTTGTAAGTTACCTCCTCTGAGAAGTAAATTTCTTCGTTGTAAGTTAACCTTGTCTGTGGTATCCCCTTATAGCAGTAGGAACAGAATAAGACAGGAATTGGTGCCAGAGGAGTGGAGAGTTGCTGTAATAAATACCTAAAAATGTGGAAGTGGTTTTAGAATGGGGTAATGTGTAGAGACTGGAACAGTTTTGTAGTGAATGCTGGAAAAGTCTTTACTGCTGTGAACAGAATGATTCTGCTGAGGGCTCCGGAGGGGAGAGGCATAGGGAAAGCCTTAGTTTTCTTAGAGATTATTGAAGTGGTTGTGACCAGAATTCTGATAAAACATCAACAGTATATAACATTTTCATACATACATGAGAAATGTCCTATTGAAAACTAGGAGAAAGCAATCTTTGTTATAAAGTGAGAAAGAAATTGCCTGAATTATGTCCATATCCATAAGACTTTATGGAAAACAGCACTTATGAGTGATTAACTAGGATATTTGGCAGAATAAATCATTAAAGAGCAAAGGATTCAAGATGCTGTGTGGCTTCTCAAAACTGTTTACAGTAAAACATGAGAAGAGAGAATGGATTTAGAGATGGGATTTATAATCAAAAAGGAAGCAAAATGTAAAGATTTGGAAAATCCTCATCCTGGCCATGAAAAGAATGAAAATGTATGTTCCAGAGAGAACAGCAAGGTGTGGCCAAGCAATAATTTGATGAGAAGATTAGTTTGAGTAGAAGGAATCCAGGTGCTATTAGTCAAGACAATGTGCAAATAACCCCCAAGGAATTTCAGAGATCTTTGGGGCTACCTTTCCCATCACAGGCCCAGAGTGCCAAGGCCTTGAGAACAGAATGCTTAAAGGGAGGGTGCCAGAGCACCTGCAGGACCTCGACATGCTGCCCACAGCTGCCTCAAATCTCTGCTCCCCAAATTCTAGTACAGCACTCCTTGTTGACTATAGCTATGGCTTATCCAGGCCCCAGTGTAGCACAGGCCACTGCTCCGGAGGCCTTGGTGGTGTCCCTATGGTGCTGATTCTGCAGGTATGCAGTGTTTAAGAGCTGGGGGAGCATAATTTCCTCCATCTAAATTTCAAAGGATGTCTCAGACAGCCTTGGGTGCCAAGAAGAGACCTGAAAAGGGGTGGAGCCACTCAGAGAGCCCCCACTGAAGCAATGCCTGGTGGATCTATGGGAACAGGACCACCCCCAAGACCCTAGATCTCTCCAGCTACCGGAGTGTCAATTCCAGCCTAGGAAGACCACAGGTATGCAATTTCAGGGCATAACAGTTGAAGCCTGGGCTGCAGCCAGCAAAGACATGGGAACAGGTGTGCCTGGGGCCTTGGGGACCCAACCATCATTTCAGTGTGCCTGGAAGGTAGGACATGAAGTCAAAAATTATTCTCAAGCCTTAAGATGTATTGTCATTTGCTCTTTTGGGTTTTAAACTCTCTTGTGGTCTGTTATTCCTTTCTTATTGCCTATTTATCCCTTCTGAGATGGGAATTTCTATCCTATCCCACCACTGTATTTTGGAAGTACATGATTTGATTTTACAGGCTCACAGCTAGAGAGGAATTTGCTTCAGGATGAAGCATGACTTGAGTCTCATCTATATCTGATTTAGACAAGACTCTGTATTTTAGACTTTTGAGATGATATTAATACAAGATTTGGGGGGATATTGGGATATAATTATTGTATTTTGTATGTAAGAAAGACATGAATGGGGGTAGGATCTGAATATGTCCCCCAAAATTCATGTGTTGGAAATGATTCTCAACAGTTTTGAGAGGCAGGGCCTTTGGAGAGATGTTTGGGTCATAAGGACTCTGTGTCCATGAGTGGATTAATGCCACTGTATACAAAGGGCTTGAAGAGTGGATTTATTCTCCTCTTCTGCCACATGAGGACAGTGCCCATCCCCTTTTGCCCATCTGTCTTCCGCAATGATAATGCAGCAAGAAGACCCTCACCAGATGACTTCCTGGCCTCTAGAACCATGAGAAATTTCAGTTCTTTATAAATTTTCTAGTCTTGGTATTTTGTTATAGCAGCAGAAAATGGACTATGACAATAACCTATAGCTTGCATAGTGTTACTAAGGTCTAGTTTGCTTTCATACAATTGAGTTTTGCACCATATTTTTGGCAAGGAAATTTAACCTTGGCCAAAAGATAGGAACTCCTTCCCTACACACAACTCTTATGGCCCACAGCTCCCAATATTTGCTGGCCAAGCTGCCACACTTTTGACTGAGAGGTTTGGGAGTGGACCCAGGTGAGGGTCTGCAAGAAGGAGAAGAGGCCAGTCCCAGGATTAGGGGAAGGCTTTACTAGAAAGAAGCAGAGTGGATTCGGACCAGGAGTCAGCTCCACCTCACAGTTTCAAGAGACATTTATTAGTGTATTTAAAATGTGGAAGGGGGTTATGAGAGGTAAGGGAAGTCATCTTTTTTCAGCATAGTGAATGATGCTGTGTCAGGGATCGCTCTTAGAATTACTGTTTTCCACAAAAGTGTTAATCTTACAGCAGGGCCTTATTGCTAATGCCAGCTAAGACAAGGTTAGGAGGTTCTGTTGTTCTCCAGGAACACTGGCCTTGAACCATTCAAGGAACATGGGTAACAGATTGCTGTGACAATGCCATTTGGTCCCTGACCTCTTTTGTATCACTAGCTGTCCTCCCAAGATGGCTATATTCTTGTCAGGGTCATGAGGATTTACAGGAGGTGGGAAGGGAGTTGTTACTGTGCTCATGCTGTTTGGTCTCTTTGCTATCCTCCAAAATGGCTGTACTTTGTCAGGGTCACGAGTATTTCTTTCCCAAGGTGACAACATTCAATTATTATAAGAAAGGCCTAAAAGGTTTATGTTTTCCAAAGCAAATCAAATAAGTAATAAGTATATGTCAGGCACAGTTGGTGAAGGAAAAGGCCCAAGGAGCATTTGGTGGAGGCCCAAAAAGTAGGCAGAGCTACAGGGAGCATAGCATAGTGATTGGTGCATACCAGGCAAATGGAACATTTTCAAGAAAGCCTGCATTCATCCAACACAGCAGAGAGGCACAAGAGAATGATGTTCATTGCTGGCCAATTGGGACCTCCTTTGGGGGTAGGGTCAGATGCTGAGTATACATTTGGGGAATTTGTCAAATTAAGGAGGCAAAACACACTTAATATCAGTCAGAAGAAGAAACAGGACTGAGAACAAAGCCCTGAGTCTGATGAGAGACAAAGAAGGCATGAGTTTAAGAGGAAGAGATAATGTTTATGAAGCAAGAAAAGGCAGAATAATTAAGGGAACAAGAATGTGAGAAAGAATGAAGGATGGACTTCTGCTATGGAGTGAATGCTGTGACACTATAAAATTACTATGTCTAAATGCTATCCACCAAGGGGATTATATCAAGTGGTGGTGTCTCTGGAAGGTGACTAGTTCATAAGAGTGGAGCCATCATTAATAGGATTAGTGCCCCTATAAGGAGAGACAGGAGAGAGATCTCTCTTTCTTCCAAGTGAGAACACAGCTAGATGATGGCCATCTGCAAACCAGAAAGTGGGCCCTCAACAGACATTGGGTCTGCTGGCACCTTGATCGCAGACTTCCCAGTGTCCAGAACACTGCAAAAGAAATAATTCCTCTTTAAGCCAGACTCTATGGTAGTTTACTCTAGTAGTCACAGCTAAGACAGCGCCAGTGTGTAAGTAAAAGTGCACGCTTTACAGAGGAAACTGGAAGAAGAGTCTAGATGTCTCAGTTATCAATCTAAGGTGTTCAGGGTCCCTGTCATTAATATTCTTCCCCTTGTAGGTAATGGTTTTCTTTCATCTGGCAGCTTTCAGAATTTTCTCCTTCATATTAACTTTAATGAAATTGATTATGATGTGTCTGAGGGTTGTCTTACTCGGGTTGAGTTGTGCTGGAGTTCTGAAACTGTCTGCTATCTGAATTTTGGAATCTCTCGGCATGTCTGGAAAGTTGTCCTTCATAATATCATGGAGAAGAGACTCTGTGCCTTTTGAAGCTGCTTCGTCACTTTCGGGGATCCCTATAAGACGAATATTGGTTTCTTCGAATTATCCCAGAGCTCTCTGAGAGAGTGGTCTGTTTTTGCTCTCCATTTCTCTTCTTCTTTGAGGGTTTGGGAGCATTTAAAAGCTTTGCCTTCAATGTCAGAAATCCTTTCTTCTGAATATTACCTGGAAGCATGCCACCTACGAAGACTTAGCCAGAACGAAGTGGAAATGTTGAACAGGTCTATATCAAGTTCTGAAGTAGCATCAACTATACAAAATCTCCCTAAAAATAAAATCCCAGGACCAGATGTCTTTATGTCAGAATTCTACCAAATGTTTAAAGAAGAACTAGTGCCTATACTACTAAACCTCTTCCAAAATATAGAAAAAGAAGGAATATTACCCAACACATTCTATGAAGCAAACATCACCTTTATCCCCAAACCAGGGAAAGACCCAACAAGAAAAGAAAATTATAGACCAATATCACTAATGAATATTGATGCTAAAGTACTCAATAAGATCCTAACAAACAGAATCCAACAACACATCAAAAAAATTATACACCATGACCAAGTCGGATTTATCCCAGGGTCTCAAGGCTGGTTCA